>PISX010025857.1:0-25573 GCA_004024625.1 Mellivora capensis | reverse complement strand
TCTAAATTTTTTTTAGTTCAATAAAACCTGATTTTATTTCCACTTTTAGATCTTCTTTTATTTTTCCCCAACAAGCTTAATGTTCTTCGTAATATTGAACCATTCAGACTCACTCTACCAGTTAATGGAAAGCAGAAAACATCTCTAAAATTTGAGAGGATTCTTTTATTCCCAAGAGATGATGAGCTAATACCAATACTGAAGAAGAGCTAAACTCAACACCCTAGTTTGTGTTATTCCCGGTGGTTTTCTGTAAGATGGCTTTATCTGCTGTTAAAATTTGGTTTTCACCATGCCTTGCTTGCCAGCCTGGCCTCTCTGACCTGCAGAGAACTTCCCCATATCTTTGCTAAACCTTATCAAACACAGCAGTGGAAATGCCTCGGAAGCAGAAAGGTGAATTGTAGACATGAGGTGCTCCAGTAAGGACAGTAAGAGACTTTTAGGTAAACGAGTCCATTTCCTACCTGTGTATGTTCGGGGAGACAGAAAGTGTGACCAATAGCAGAAGACAGCCCAACATCTCGTGCAGGGAATGGCTGAGAGACAGCTTCTTAGTCTTGGCTAAGGCTTGGCTGGGCAGCCAAGACTAAAACGCCACACTGAAAGTCAAACAAATGGCAGCACCTGGTCTGCATAGTCAGTGGGAAACATCTAGGTGGCCCTTAAACCCAGCTGGATTAGGGTGTTGATCACTTCTTCCTCAGGCTTAATCTCTAAGACTAATTATAACATAGCTCCTTTTCTTTAACTTTTCATTTATTTATTGAGCGAGAGAGAGTGAGCGAGCGAGAGAGAGAGCACAAGCAGGGGGAGAAGCAGAGGGAGAGGGAGAAGCAGGCTCCCCACTGAGCAGGGAGCCTGGACTTGGGACTCAATCCCAAGACCCTGGGATCATGACCTGAGCTGAAGGCAGATGTTTAATTGACTGAGCCACCCAGGTGCCACCCAGGCACCCTGTAACACAGCTTTTAATTGAGAAATAATAAATATTAAAAAGATGCAAATAAATAACAAAGAATAGAAAAAAGAAAAAGTGGAAGTTTTTTTTTAATAAATTTTTTAATTTTTTATAAACATATAAAGTATTTTTATCTCCAGGGGTACATGTCTGTAATCGCCAGGTTTACACACTTCACAGCACTAACCATAGCACATACCCTTCCCAATGTCCATTACCCCACCCCCCCTTTCCCAACCCCCTCCCCCCAGCAACCCTCAGTTTGTTTTGTGAGATTCAGAGTCACTTATGGTTTGTCTCCCTCCCTATCCCATCTTGTTTCTTTTCTTCTTTTCCTACCTCCCTAACCTCCCATGTTGCATCTCCACTTCCTCATATCAGGGAGATCATATGATAGTTGTCTTTCTCCAATTGACTTATTTCACTAAGCATGATACCCTCTAGTTCCATAAAAGTGGAAGTTTTTAAATAATAAAATACTACTTTGAACAACTATGTAACAATACATGTGAAAACTAGATAAATAACATTTTCCAAAAGTATTTAAAGTGCCAAAATTAGTGCCAGGAATAGAAGTTTTGTATAGACCACAATAAAGGTATTTATAGAGTAAACAAAGAGACCACCTCACTTTTCTTCCATTTCCACCCGCACTTCATCCTCCATTCAAAAGTACAAGTTACCACTTTTACAGATGACATTTTCCCAACTTCCAAGGAACAAATAATCCCTATTCCACAGAGTTTTTCCAGAAAATAGGAAAGAGTGAATGCTTCTCATCTCATTTTATGAGGCTACTATAATCTTGATTCCAGAACAAGACAGGTATACTATGAAAAACAAAAGAATATGCCCATTTTACTTGAGTGTATAGATGCACAAAACCTAAAAAATAATAGTAAGTACCTGAATCAAACTGTTTATTAAAATTACATATAATACGTCATAATGAAGTAGGGTTTATCCCTAAATAAGAATGGCTTTCTAAGAAAATATTTTAGTACAGCTCATCACATCAATGGATCAAAGAAAGAAATTTCATGACAATCTCACTAAAACAAAAAATCGTGTAATAAAGTTCAATACGAGTATACATATTTAAATTCCCTAAATAGTAGGAATATAAGTTTCTTTTCATAATTTGATAAAGATTATCTCTATAAAAACCTAGCCATGAAAAGAGAAAAGTGTGTAAAAGTATATACACATTGCGGGACGCCTGGGTGGCTCAGTTGGTTAAGCGGCTGCCTTCAGCTCAGGTCATGATCCCAGCATCCTGGGATCAAGTCCCGCATTGGGCTCCTTGCTCGGCAGGGAGCCTGCTTCTCCCTCTGCCTCTGCCTGCTACTCTGTCTGCCTGTGTTCGCTCACTCTCTCTCTGACAAATAAATAAATAAAATCTTAAAAAAAAAAAGTATATACACATTGCTAAGGTCCTGACTTACTCAATAATACAAGAAAGAGAAATAAAGGTAAATGGTCTTGGAAGGAAATAGATAAAGCTGTTATTATTTGCAGATTATATGATTATAACAAAACCAATATACCAGTGTTTAGAACTAATTAGCAAAAGATTGACCAAACCAAGGTCTCCTTATAAAAATCAGTAGTGTTCTTCTATACCAGTAATAATCAAAAAGAAAATAAAAGGAAACTAATATATGATTAATAATAGCAGCAAAACTCTCAGGTAGGAAAGAATTAATCAAACCAAGAACACACAAGAGCTTCATGAAAAAAATATTTACAGCTCAACCAAAGTACATAAAAGAAAACTTAAATAACTGGAAATATATAGTATCTTTATGGGTGGAAAAATTGTATAAAGATCTTAATTCCCCCCCCAAATTAACCCAACTACTCAATAAATTTTCAATAAAATTTTATTAAAAATATTTGAGTAGTTTGTCAAACTTATCCTCAGATATATGTAAAAGGATAAATGTCTGCAAATAGCTAGATCATTTATGAATAGGGCTAGCAATGACAAAGGAACTTTTCATATGAGATATTAAGGTATAGCGCAAAACCATAATAATAACTAATAAAAAGGGTAGCACTCACTGAAATAAACCAGTGGAATGGAATGGATTAAAAGCTCAGAAACAGGGGCGCCTGGGTGGCTCAGTGGGTTAAGCCTCTGCCTTTGGCTCAGGTCATGATCTCATGGTCCTGGGATCGAGCCCCGCATCGGGCTCTCTGCTCGGCAGGGAGCCTGCTTCCTCCTCTCTCTCTCTCTCTCTGCCTGCCTCCCTGCCTACTTGTGATCTCTGTCAAATAAATAAATAAAATCTTAAAAAAAAAATAAAAATAAAAGCTCAGAAACACACTCAAACATTTATTAAAACTTGATGATAAAAGTAGCAGCACAATGAGGAGGGGACAAAATTTTTACTACGTCATTTTTATAAAGAACCATAAATTGGATGGATTCATTCCTTCCTACGTTATGGTTTCTATTTTATACCATATACAAAGGTGGAACTCAGATGTATTAAAGACCTCAGTTTTTAGGTTAAAAGCATGTCAATAAACGAAACTAGGAAAATAATTTTGTTAGTGATCAGAGAAACGCAAGGAGGAACAAGATGACATTTTAGATCCACCAGATTCGGCGGGCGGGGTGGGGGGGGCGGGGAAGGGTTAGAAATCTGATTAGGGCCAGCTTTGGTAAGGCTCTGAGGAAATGAGAATCCTCATGTACTCTTTCTTGCTGTGCTATCGGCATCTCAGAGAACAGTCTGGCAGCACCTAGTGCAGCACCTATAAATCCTTTGTCCTAGAATTGCTCTTCTGTGGATACAAGCCCAAAGAAACTGCTGAGAGGACAGACACGAGGACGTTCATTGCAGTGTTCTGTGTGACAGAACAGTTAGAGGCAGTCTGAGTGACCATCACGGGCGCAACGGATAAATAAACCAACAATGAATGCATACTCTGCACTTTGATGCCTCACTTTGAAACAGTATACAAGATGTGCATCTAGCCAGCAACATGGGTAGACCATAAGAAACATGTTTTAGAGTTAAAAAAAAAAAAAAGAGAGAGACAGACAGAAATAGAATGACATCTTAGCATAATATCAGGTATAAAAGACATATACAAAAGAGTGCACAAACAGTCCTATATCAGACATGGGTTTTTTTTTAAGATTTTATTTATTTATTTGACAGAGAGAGAGATCACAAGTAGGCAGAGAGGCAGGCCGACAGAGGGGAAAGTAGGTTCCCTGCTGAGCAGAGAGCCCAGACGGGGGAGGGAGGGGGCCCCTCCATCCCAGGACCCTGAGATCATGACCTGAGCCGAAGGCAGAGGCTTAACCCACTGAGCCACCCAGGCGCCCCTGTATCAGACATGTTCTGTGAGTGCCTGTTGAGGGGAGCAGAATGTGTGAGGAGAATTAGGAATGGAGGCAGAAAGTAAAGTGAAACAAAAAAAAAGGAGGTCTGCACTCCAAAGACAATTGTGTGCAATGACCTGAGTGTTATGATGGGCTCAGCAGTCTGTACCCAAGTTCATGAGCAAGAGAGGGAGGCCTCCTCAATGGCACCCACCCACGCACAGTTTTAGCTCCCTGCACATTCTACAGTTTATAGGCAGGAATGGTGAAGGAAAGCAAAAATGAAAACAAAATAGGATTGCTGAGAGGCAGTGGGACTGGGAGAGGGATATCCATGACCATGAAACTTAAAAAAAAAAAAAAAAAGGGGAAGAGAAAAGGAAAAAAATAATAGGAATAATTTAGTTTTTATGTTGTGCTTTACATGTTCAATTTTAGCATGCCTGTAAATTGGTCAGGGTATTTCTGGAATGTGTAGAATTTGAAACAAGCTCTTGGGGGTTCTCTTTGGGAGAGGAAAGTCACCAATTTGTTGGAGAAAGCAATAATTATGAAACAAAAAATAGAACCTTTTGTTCAATTCATATAGTATATAGAGATCTTGAAAAATATGTTTCTGCAATACCCAACAAGAGTAACAAGTAAATCCGAGGTTGTTTAAAAATCTGCATGTTTCCACTTGCCTTTTGTACCTGTTTGCATAAACTTTTTAAAAGCCTGATACCTTTTTTTTACTGCTAAAATTTCTGTGCAGTTTCATTCCTACATATTTTAAACTTTCGTAAAATCTTACTATGTTACAGGCTGCTGCTTTGCTGATTTAGATATCTAAACATCAAATCATTTTCCTTAAAACATCAAATCTGAAATCTAGCTTTCCAAGCACTAGAAAGGGGTCCTACTGTATGTTGCAAGATCAAGAATTCTATTGACCTAAGTCCTATTCAATCCTAATAACAAATAATATATTAGTATATATTACACTGTAGAATATAGAATATAATATGACACTAATCAAATAATAATCCTCTTCAAAAATACTAATCCCTAAATAAAATCTTTAAAAAAAAACAAAACTAATCCCACACCCCTCCATTACCTCCATTTGGCCGAGGGGAAAACTAAAACAGACTTAACCAAGTGTTTGGGATCATGGTGGGAATAACAACAGTTCTATGTGAATATTGATTTCATTAAGTCCTTTATCCTTCTGGTTTGGGCTTTTGGGGACTAGTAACTCACAGGCCGAAAAGAGAAGATTTAATCACCAAGGGAAAACACAGAAAAGAAAGAGGAAAGGGAAAAAATGAAGCGTCATCAACCCAGAAGTCCTTTGGACCCGTCGGCCTCCTTTGTTTCCCCAAGAGCAGCTTTACTAAAAACAAGTACAGAAGTCTGGGCCCTGGGCGGCCCAACGCCGCGCTGGCCCATCGCGCAGCCCCAGGGGTGGCATCTGTCTTGCACGTTCCTCTTCGGCGCCTGTGAGGGTGGTGGCGTTTGTGTGACAGCAGAGGTGCGACTCTGACTCGGTGTAAGATTGGTGGCATAATAAGAAGACAGTGATCCAAGGAGAAAGTGTGAATTAGAAAAAGAAATCATTTTTCTCTCTCCTGTAGCTGTCAACAACCTCACCCACAGCCCCCTACTTCCGAAACTCGAGGCCAAAGTGCTAGGGAGGAAGAGTTTGCTGGAGAGCTCGTCTTTTAAAGGACGTCATCCCCAGAGAAATGTATTTGCAAAAGACGTGGATTCTCAACCTCGTTCATCTCCTGAAACGAATGGTTCTCTTGACTCTCACTTCAGGCCGTTTGTCTCCCCGAGTCCTGGAAAGCAAGCGAGATTGCTGGGCTGTCCAGGCAAGGAAGGCAATGGCTAGGAGTTTCCTTTCTCCAGGGGTGGGAGATACTTAGAGAAGGATTTAAGTGGAGGGGGGGGGGAGGAAGCTAATAATATTGTTTTGGTAAAATACTGCGGTTGGAAAAGAAAAGCACACAGGGGAACCTAAATCGTAGCCAAGGAAAGGAAAGAAGAGCTTAGTGGTTGGTGACAAAGACTGCTCACGTGCAGAGCCTCCTGGCCACTGAGGCACACCCAGCTACCCGCCATCGAAGCTGTGGTCCGACATCAAGTGAGAACTTGCTACACATATGGGATCCAGGGCTCATCGAAGACCTACTGAATGGAGAGAGCACTTTAACAAACGCGCCAGGTGATTTGCATCTACATTTAGTTTGAGGAACACTGTCCTAGGACATTTCCCTATTTTTAGCTCCCAGTAAAATTAATAGATAAGTAATAACAAAAGCAGGAGGGTTTAGCTGTGTACACTTCATAATTAGTTTTAACACACACACACACACACACACACACACACACTGCAATGACCATATAAATAATCTAACGTGGAGATCAGATAAAAAATCTAAATTCTATCAGACCCAGGTCCTCCTGCAAAGGATGTCAAGCCACCATCATAACAGCAGCAGCTGTTTGGAACTCAGCAACTCCCCGTGTATCGGGATCATGTCCTAACTCTGAATGTGAAAAAACTTTCCTTTAATATGATGACACCACGCCACAGCAGGACCATCTGTATCCCTACCCCAGAGAGAATTTTCTGGTGGACCAAGTTGTGTTTTTGGCCAGCTGAAACTCAAGCCCCGCCTGATCAGTATCAGAGAAACCCATATGCAGTCTGTGTAAGCAAAAGGAAAATGACCTCCAGGGGCAGCCCACTGCAGCAGTACATAAATAAATTGGCAGATGTGTCAACCATGCATATTAGTCCAGAGTGCAGTTCTTTGGGGACCAAAGTCCAAAGACAAAGACATTTGTGGGTTGCCGGTCAATCTGGAGCATTTCTTCTAATTTTTTCTGGATGTGTTTTTGACAGGAGCTTAAGGGCAGTTCAATAAATTAAAATGTATTTACATGGCAATGAAGAATTATCTTGACACACAGAGTTATTTAATTACCAAGGTGCTTTGCGTGCTGCTAAAGTTAAGACTGTGTCAGCCTTTCTGGGACAAATCTTTATTTTCAGGGCCATGTGGCTCAGCCAGGAATGATCCCCTGGGTTGGAGCTTGTCATTTATATAAGAGGAGTCTCCTCACTGACCCCCATTTCCATAGACAGCTCTAAACAGATCAGTAATCTCAATGTCAGACATCATGATGAAGTCAGCGGTGCTGAGGCCAAATGTCCCCCTTCAGGGATGTGGCCTCCCTCTCAGAGGAATTGTAAATGAAGTCATACCCCATTTGCAATCTTCAAAGCATGTCAGGGTTGCCGTCTGTCTGAGTGACATTCAGAGAATTTTCTTGAGGTATCAAGAGGTAGGCGTATGATGAAAGTCTGTTTCCATGCTGGCAGCATCAAAGAACAATTGGTAAACGGTGACCTCATATTATTAGGGACAGGGACAGTTTCCCCCAAGCTGTGCACCATATTGATCATAGAGGAAAGGGGGCACCTCTGAGTCCAGGCCCGAAGGAAGTCACCCTGAGAAAGACGACAGGTACCTGGAAGCTCAGGATCAAACCCACAGCACTAAGTTGGATAGGAAAGAAAAAAGGATAAAAACATTTGTGCCTTAGCTTTCCTAGAATTTCTGTTTACTTCCACGGTCAGAGGTTTATCATTGATTTTGATCAGAAAGAATATGGGCAACAGATACATTCGCATGGTTAGTTCCTCCCATTAGCTAACCCAGGTCATGAAAGCCAATTATCTTGAATAAAAATGAGAGAGAAAAGCCAAACATTGCCCATCTCCCTTCCTTGGATCTAAGTCAAAATATGTTAAAGATTCAGCTTGACATTATTACAGACAGTGAGAATGAATAGACTTGAAACATCCAAGATGAGAGCTGACAAGACCACATGGTAGAATACAAACTGTTCTGTGTGAAGAGCCAGGAATCCTGGGTCCCATGTCTGACTCAACCCCTTCTGAGCTGTGGGTCCTCAGAGAAGTCACTTTACCTCTCCAGGTTTCATTTTCCTCATCAACGTGAGGGAGTGATCCCTAAGGAACTCTCGCATTCATTCCAGCCATAGGATTCTATTTCATTTATTCTGTGTATGTGAACGATAACCCCCCTTTCCTCCATTCCTTCCGAAAAGCAATGATCTCTCCAAGTGGATTGTAAGATGTTGTTGTTGTTGTTGTTTTCAACCACTGTACTATCCCAAATTCATTTCTCTAGGTCCTGACATCTTGACTCTGGTGGTGGGATCTGACATCAGTCGCTGTCCCAACACCCCTCGGCCCACCTGCCGCGGCTACCTACATAAAAGGACTCACTCGGGTTTTGTGAAGGGTTGGAGGAAGAGGTGGTTTGTGCTGAAGCATGACGGCTGCCTCCACTATTACAGACATAAGAAGGTAAACTGAGAAGTGCCGTCTGTCCGTTACCAAAGTACTTTCTCTTAAGGTACCGTGTTGTAGGATTCTGGAAACAGTATTGTCTCCTGTGACTTTTAAAGTACTTTTCCTTCTTCAGAGGTACAGAGAATTGTAATTTATTTTCTCTGCTGCTGCATAAATCAAGGCTGGCATAAGTTTCTATCTCGTTTATTCCTATTTTCAGATCCGCTGTGAAAATTTCCTTATCAAAGCCAAGAAAATAAGAACCAAAGTGCATACCTAGTACCCTGGAGAAATCAAAGCGGGCTAAGGCAAAGTACAGCTAACATCTCGCCGGACCGCGGCGCATGAGCGCGGTTCCCTAGGTTACAGGGATTGATGTCAGCGAGGCTTCTGAAGCCTCCCAGAAGCTGCCTGGGATACCTTGTTTCATTTCCCAGATTTCATCAAAGCAGCGATTTTTAACTATAGGTGAAGGTTGGAATATTTGGGGAAATGAGCAGATCCGATCCTGCTCTTCCCGGGTGTTTCTCAGTCAGCACGCGAGGGATGGGGGCTGGCCCAGGGATCTGGGGAAGGCACTTGGGGTGATTCTAGGGTGCCCTTCAAACTGTCAGCCCGAGGGCCACGTCCTGCCCGCAGAAGTGTTTTTTCAGCCCTACGCAATATGGTATTTAATTTGTTTAATCAGATGCAAATATCATAAATGTCAGAGATTTCCCACAGAAGTCCCGATTTCCAACTTCTCTTGAAAAATTTCCAAGCAACAGTTGGTGGGGGCTGAACAGTGACTCCGTCCTCTAGGAGCTTGCGAGCTGTCTGGTTCAAGAGAGGGCTGACTCCTTCCCACTGTCTTCTGACCTGTTGGCTTAGCTCTGAACCACAGGTGCGATCTACCTCTAGTAAGTGAAGTAAGAACAGGAGTTTGGCATGTTTTCCTTACATACGACACAATCTTACTTTATTTTACATTACTCTAGTTTCTTCTTCTTTTTTTCTTTTTGTATCATATATATATATAAACATATATATATGTTTATGTTTATAAAGATAACATATATATGTCATATATATATGTTATCTTTATAAACATATTTATGTTTATGTATCATATATATAAACATATATATATATATGTTTAAAACCTTAATTCCTTTCTGGATCAAAGAAAGGAGTACATCAATAAAGAAATCAATACCTTTTTTAAAATGAGGAATAACTTTGCATATAGAATCATCGCAAAGAATCCCTTTTCCTAAACTGTGAGTCACTTATTTGTGACATACACGAAGAGGTGTCTGCCTTTTGTGGGAATGTGAGCCATTGCCACTTTGAAAAAACTCTGTCTCCCTCCAGTGCAGGAAAATAGGATTCTCTGTAATCAGGATGAGAAATGACAGTCCAGGCTTGTTCTCTCTTTTCTGACTGTTAAAGTAAAACAGACCAGAAGTTTCCAGCCTGGGTATTGCTTCAGAAGCCCCTGAAGAGTTTTCCAAAGTATATGCAAAAACCCGTCTCCTTCTCCCTCCCCACCCCCCAAGGGGGTCTTGGAAACTTTATGTTCTTTTTTATGCTTTTTCAGGGTAATTCTCATGGAACTGATTTGTAACCTGGGCGAGTCCCATGGCAAAGTGTGTTCCCGTCTAGAGTCAGGAGGCAAAAATAAACACAATAATGCAAGCTTACCAGTTTTTCTTTTACAGGATAGATGGTTCTTTATCCTGGGAATGTGTCCTTTCTAACTTTTCAGTGATAATTTTTGTTTCTTCTTGTGAAACAGTGACAAGGCAATGCTAGCTTCTCTGTGATGGCCTTCCTCAGCGAAACAAATAACATAAAGCAGCCTGTGTCAAGCACCCCATATTTTAAGTTTCCTGTTCTTAAACTCAGAATGGTTCCTGGATCCAGTGCTCCAGGTCTGAATTTGCCAGGTGGCAGTCTTGGGACGGGTGCTGCCTGCAGATGTTATGTCTGGCTTGCACGATGTTTTCATAAATTTTTTAATTAAATGCATTCAGGTGAAGCATGTGCTGTCCAATTTGCCATAATCCCTACTACTCCTCATTTCCTTACACTGAGCCCAGTCATTTAAATTACCCAGTAGGCCCTGTAAAGATTCGAGTATATGAATCCTGGGGTAGAATTTATGTGGAAAATTAAAAGTGTGGCGGTATCGTGGTTAAAATTAAAAGGGGTTTTTTTTTTAAACTGTTTCTAGTCCTCTTTGGGAAAGAAATGTGGATCTTATATAGTTTGGACACAGACCATCATTGCCACAAGTAGGTTTTAATGTGGAGATGGTAGAATACAAAAATAAGGCTTTATTTTGTTTATAAAGGACCAAAATCCAATCCCTTGTGGAGCTGCGAATTCCAGAATATATTACGTCTGATCTTTATAATAGATAGTCATGATGGAGAAGAGTTAAAGGGGCATAATAAGAACATAACAGAATAAATTTGGCAGAAAATGAACTCAGCTATACAGTACTCACTCAAGCAATAAATATTTATCGAGTGCTTTTCTGAGCCAGGCATTATGCTAAACTCTGGAAACACATACTACAAAGACAGGGTACCTGCCCTGTTTGTGCTTATGGGTACATAGGAAAAGCTGACATCAAGGAATATATTCACAAATAAATTTGCAATTGTGAGTAGTACTGTAAGTAAAATGACAGGATGAGGGAGGAGAACAGTAGCAGTCTGGATCTAACCCAGAGATACAGTAACACAGTGATTTAAACAAGGGGAGTTTGATATGAAGAGTTTTGAAATTATGATAAAAGAATAACTACAGGCTATTAAACAACAACAACCACCACCCCCCTATATGGTACCAAGGGGGCTGTAGTCAAGCAAGGACAAACTTAGAAGTAGGATCCTCTCCAAGGCTCCCCCAAGGGGATTCGGATCTCCCGGGGAAATGTAGCTGAATTCACGGGCCAGCAGGGCAGCCCGCTGGTCTGCTGGGCCAGACTGAGCGAGCAGTCACGGAACTGACAGGAAGCACCCCTCTGGATCACAGAGGGGGCAGATGGACAGAAGCTGGTAGCTTGGGCATGGGTATGTGACAGGAGTGAGGATGCCCATGTGGACAGGAGACCTGGAACATAAGGTGTCCTTGTGAGGAAGACTATGTCTGGAGGGTGGTGGGTTGGGGAGGGCAGGAGACAAATCTAGGGGAGTTGGAGAAGTGAACACAGGGTATCAGGATACCAGTGTTGGGGGCGGGGTGGGGGGGGGCAGCGCAGAGACCTGCAGCATAGGAAGGATGTCCACGTGGAGAGGGCTAAAGGAAGGTGCTCACTAGGCCACACTGAGGGCCACCAGGACTCAGGGACAGCACGGTGGGACAGAACACCCCCATGTGTCCACATACCCACACTGCAGACCCAGTGGAGCCCCTGGAAAGACCAGGAGCAGGCTTCCTCCTGCAATGTGCCTCCAGCGCCCTCTACTGAAAAAGCTGAGCACCACGTTTACTGTAAAAGAGCTATGGAAAGGCGTTCCACCCACTATTGTGGTGCACATGTGAAGTAAATTTGGAGATGAGAATCAGTAAGTTCACAATTGGCACAAAAGTAAAACGAAGGGTCTAGTATAAATTAACAAAATGGGAACTATGTAATGAATTCCTTCTTGAGGATGTAACATTTTACCTGAGGCCTGAGGATTGAATAAAAGTTAGCCAGACCGGAAGTTGAGATGAGCATTTTCCAGGCAGAATAAATATGCGTGAGGTCCCCGAACTGGAAAAAAAAAAAAAAAGCTTAAAAGTCTGAAGATCTCAGAGAAAGCCCCATGTGGTTAAGATCTCAGAGAAAGCCCCATGTGGTGAAACCAGAGTGCAAGGCGGTAGGCAGGGAAGGCAGCAGGTCAGGTTAAAGAGTTAGGTAGGAGGCTGGTGATGTGGGGCCCAGAGTCAGTGACAGGGATATTTGGATGTTTTCCTAACCATAATAGAGAGCCATATCTTAACCATAATAGAGAGCAAAATATCTTAGGCAAAGGAATTTTCAAAAGATCTTTCTGTTCTGTGAAGAATAAGTTGGAAGAGGACAAGAGTTGAATAGAGATACCAGTTAGTGGGGCACCTGGGTGGCTCAGTTGGTTAAAGCCTCTGCCTTCGGCTCAGGTCATGATCCCAGGGTCCTGGGATCGAGCCCCACATCGGGCTCTCTGCTCCGCAGGCAGCCTGTTTCCTCCTCTCTCTCTCTGCCTGCCTCTCTGCCTACCTGTGGTCTCTGTCTGTCAAATAAATAAATAAAATCTTAAAAAAAAAAAAAAAGAAATACCAGTTAGTTAGCTAGTGCCATTTTAGCAAGAAGAGGTAGTGGTCTTGATCAGAGTGGGAATAATAAAGCTGAATGGACAGATCTCCAGATATATGTAAAGTTAAAATCAACAGATTTGGCAATGAATTAAACGTGGCAGAGAAAGTAGATACAAGGAACACTGAAGGACGACTTCAACGTTTTAGCACAAGTAACTGATTGGATGAGGTATCATTTACTGAAGAAGGAAGAGGTGACAAGGGTACAGGATAAGGTGAGATCAGTAGTTCAATTTGAACAACTATAGAATATAGAGAGAGAATTTGTAGTGGTGTATATTCTACATGTTACAGTATGGTGCATATATGTATTATTTAAACCCACAGAAATTGATGAGATTGCCTAAGGAGAGACTATAAAGTGAGATGCAAAGAGAGCTCTCAGCTTTACCCCAAGGTGGACAGAGTAGAAGGAAAAAGGAAGGGTGGTTGAGAGGGGTGGCCAGAGGGATACAAACCAAACATATGTCGGGAACCAAGATTTTTGAAAAAGTTTCAAAAAGGAAGGTTACCAGTGTCTTCCAGTGTTGTCGCAAGACCATGCTATGATGAGTATTAGGAAGTATCCATTAAGTTTGGCATGATGCAAGTCCTTGCAAATTTTGGTAGGAGAAATCTGGCTTATACAGAGTGGAACAATTCATTAGTGTGAATTGGAAAAGTGTAAGTAGCATTTGTAGACCAGTCTTTTGAAAACTTTGTCTCTGAAAGAGACAAGAGAAGCAGTGTGATAACTGAGTATGCAGTTCACTTATAGTTAATTACTTATATAATTGGGTTTGCATCTACTATCACCATTTTTACTTTCCACTTGTCTCTCGGTTCTGTTTCTCTTCCTTACCTTTCTCGCCTCCTATCATTAATTAAATAGTTTTACAATTCCACTTAACTTGGGAGTTATTAAGTCTCTTACTATTCTTTCAGTGATTATCAAAACTATGTGTTTAAAGTGTTTCAGTGATTATCAAAACATGTGTTTAAACTTATTAGCATTGAATATAAATTTGTACTTAACACACTTTTATGGGCATCACAGCATGTAATTTTGCCACGCCCTAAGTGGTAGGTGTTACCATGTATTTTTATTCCATATAACTTGCTAAGACATTATGAATATTATTTCATACAATCAATATTCTTGTATTTATCTACATATCTACCTTGCTCTATTGGCATTCATCTGTCCCCGCATCTTCAAGCATTTCACCTGGCAACATTTTCCTTAACTTCTCCATAGAAAGCCAAAAGAACACTCTCCTTGTCTCTTTGTGATTTATTCTGCATATATTCCTCTCACATACTTCCCACTGTCTAGTTTAATAGCAAATCAACCCCCCAAAAGTTCTTAATTTTCATAATTGTATTTTCAGTTCCAGCTTTCATTTGACTTTTTTTATTATAGTTTCCTGCATAAGCTGAAATGTTTAAACTTGAACATAGTAATTATTAGTCATGCGAAATTACATCCTTTATCAGGGTCCCCCATAAGTCTGTTTCTGTCACCTGCCATTTCTGCAGTTTTGTTCTGGCTAGAATGATAAAGGCTAGTCCCAGGTCATCTTCCTCTAATCAGCATGAAAAAAATTGTAAGCAACCTGTAGTCCTTGTGAGGGTTGGCCTTTTTGTCATTCACCCTAACTCCCAGGGTCATTCCTTGCTGTTCTAACTCAGAGCCTGACTTCTCAGGACCAACCTCTTCATGGGGTCTAAACTCCATGAAGTCCTTGAAAGCTGTTTTTAGCTTCTCAGCCTTTTCAGATGAACTGGCCCCAGTGTTGGGCTCCTCCCCTGCTGGGTTTTAGCCCCATTATACTTCACTGTTTTACAAGCTTTCCGAAGTACTTGAAGAGGCATTTATATATACTCTTCAACTTTTCTATTTTTCTCAGTGAGTTTGTATTAATTAGTCTGCCATTACTAAAACAACAGTTCTAATGACAGCTGAAAAGGAAGTATGAGGGAAAACTTGTTTTGTTATTGCTTTTCTGGTATAAGATACCAAAGGGTGAATGCTGCTGAGCGTGGAGTCAAACAGAGAGGAAAAAAGTTGAAGATACAGATAGAGGAATAACTGATGGATATGTTTGCCTTATAAGCCATCTATCCTGAAAGTCGGGTGTATCTAGCCCATAGGTACCAGAAGAGAAATTGAACTTTGTGAAGGATAAGACTGAATGTTCAACCAGGTTAGAAACAAAATAAGGCATTCTCTGTATATTGTAGCAGAACAAGCCAACTTTTGTCTGTCCTATGAGTCTATGTATGCAAGAAACCAAATGTGGGTGTGTGGAGGAGCATAATGGGGACTGGGAGACACTTCACACAGTGGGCTTTACAATGCCATGCTTTAAATACTTGTCTCTATTTCAGGAATTCTGATCGCCACAGCATATTTACTTTGCTATGTTGGAAGAGGGACCCAAGGGACTAAATAACACACAGTAGTGTGGGAGATTGCATTTTGAACAAAGAATAAAATTTGGAGCATGAAATAAGATTAGTTTTTTATGTGTTTTGAATCTCTTTGTAAATCTCTATTCATCACTGATTTTCTTTTATGAAAAGAACTAAATGGAAACAAGGTGAAGTAGAATAGAGTATGGGTTTTGAAGGCCAGTCTAGCTCTACAGCCCCCAATTTTTGAATAATTTTTTATTACAACTTTTGGTAAACTACCAGTTTCCAGGAAATGAGTAACTCCTAGTGTTTGCCCTAGAATTGATCCAAGAAGCAGAAGAAAACCAGGCTCACAGAATTGGTTTGATTGGGCGGTAGAAGGAAATAACATAGGTGATTTCTGATGGCACCTTCTGGTTTTGCTTATCACCAGAATGTTTCTTTGCCTTTAGATGTCCAGGAGACAGGATGTTGGAGGGCTGGGGAGAAGTCTGGCAAGAGAATCAATTGGGTTAATCATTTGCATGTGGAGTTGGCACCATATGCCATGAGATAAACTAGGAAGAATAGAAATTACAAGAAAAGAGAGAGCTAAGGTCAAAGCCATTGGTTTGTGGACAGAGCCAGTCAGAAGTCTGGCTCAGCAGTGAGGATCTAGCGTTAGAGGTTGATCAGGAACAGACAATGAGACAAGAGAAGTCTTATGCTCCCAAAGGCCAGAGACGAATGTGTTTCAAAAAGATAGGCGTGGTCAGTGGAGTCAAACACTGCTATGAATTAATTTCCTGCTAGATACAAGCCTCTTATGGGAGGACGGACCTCCCTAGCTATGGCTGGCTTTGTCTGCCTACAGCTTTGATCTTACTTTTTCTAAATCTAAAGGCATATTTTTCTCTGCCATCCCGAGGGGAAATGCCCTCTTGCATGTATATTTCTTGTAACTTTCTCTCTTCTCCCCCTTTTAAGGCAAGCTCTGAGAGTTATCTAATGGCATCTTTTACTCCCTTTCTTAATTCACTGCAATCAGGTATCTGTTTCTGTTCTCGTACGGCTGTTGGAATTATAATCATGCCCAGATTATCTAGGAAGAGTGTAGGATGATAAAAGCAATGGGCCACCAACATTTCATGGAGCATGATGTCTACCTGATAAGACTCTTATGTGGATTAAATTACATAGTATTTGTAAACTAATAGTTACAGGGTCTTACACATAGTTTCAAATACTAGATGCTATCTCCTTGGCCCATTTTACCCTATTCTAAGTAAACTGCGTGTGGTCACATGGGTCCTAAGAGAGTATAGATTCAAACTCAGGTCTGCTTGGCTAAAACGCTTGCCTGCCTGTCAACTACTTGGAAACCACAGTCCCTGACCCACTTCCTAGGTTCACAACTCCAAGCTGGACCTTACCCTGCTAATCTGCTTCTACTCCAGATATCAGCCTTCGCTGGCTGCCCAACCCACTTGTCCCCACACCATACCTGTGTCAACCCCTAGAGAAAGTTGCAGGACAAAAGAGAGACTAAGGTAAGAACTATTAGGTAAGATTTGCAAACATTGTCAACTTCACAGGATTATTTGGGGCAAATAACTATCCAATCAAAGGAAGTATGCTCATGGCATTCAGAAAGGAGGGAATGAGTCAGTAAATGCATACGGTCAATGTAAAAAGAGGTCTGCAAGTTCCCAGTAAAATCTCCAATAAGCTCATCTTGAAAAGTTTCACTACCTCCTTGAAACTCATTTGTAATTTAAGAGATGCCCAGTAGGTGGTGCCACTTACTCACAGATGGTTTTCAGAGCTAACGGTGGATCATAGTTTGAACCATAAAATTCTTGTTAATGCAGAAAGAGATTGGAAAATGAATTTAAACCAGCTTCCTCCTTTTCCCAAATAGGAAAATAGGGATTCAATATTATATAACATACAAGAGAAGGTCCATCACTTGAACCATGTGGCTGACATTCACCTAAAATTCTATTTATACTACATATCAGCCTCCAACTTTGGGTAATTTCCCCTAAGAAGACCATGCACTGTCACTAAGCAGCTGGTTCTGGGTTAGGAGGGTGCAAGTGTATGTAGGAAAAGTTTTCTGCCATGAGAAGACCATATTCTTCGGGTGCTATTGTATTGGAGCTATTTATCTGGTATTATGAAGTCCCAATTTAAAAAGGACATTTAAAATCACCTTTCACCACCTTCTGCCTTTTCCCCTAAAACAAAACCCCACCTGGGGCTTACTTCCCAGGCTACCCCAGTCCCTGGCATTCCGGGAGCTAGAGACAAGGTCATCGTGTCATGTCCACTTCCAAAGGCATTCCTGGGAGAAATTCACATCATCCCATTATTGGCAAAATAATTATTGAAAACTTCTTATATGCCAGGATCGAGTTGTAAAAATAGTAGTCAAGACCAACAGTTCTCATGGAGTTTCACTTTACTGTGAGAAGAGATGAAAAAGAGACAAGATAATTTTAGACACTGGTAAGTACTTGGATGTGACAGGGGCTCGGGGAGGGATGGGGTTGTGGAGCCATTTTCAAGGAAGGGTCAAGAAAGCTTGTCTGAGAGGATGGTATTTAAGATAAAACAAAGGTCAGGAGGGATGATATCAGCAGAGGAAACAATTAATACAAAGGACCTGTGGAAGAAGTATTAAACAATTTTTAATCATTATATCCTTAATAAGTATTAGGTAGTTCATCCTACTGCATCTTGAGACCTTCTACCTGGTGTAGAGAAAGATGCTAAAGGCACTAAAGTTTAAAAGAGGGAAGGGGGGGGATGCCTGGGTGGCTCAGTTGGTTAAGCGGCTGCCTTCGGCTCAGGTCATGATCCCGGCGTCCTGGGATCGAGTCCCACATCGGGCTCCTTGCTTGGCGGGAAGCCTGCTTCTCCCTCTGCCTCTGCCTGCCACTCTGTCTGCCTGTGCTCGCGCTCTCTCTCTCTCTCTGACAAGTAAATAAATAAAATCTTTAAAAAAAAAATCTTTAAAAAAAAAGAGGGAAGGGGGAGGGCCCATCCTGGGACAGGGCAGGTGTGTCTCTCCCTAGTGCAGAGGTGGGGGAGAATTGTGTGTGTGTGACACTGGGCTGCGGGGATGTGCCAGAGCGGAGACATCACAAGCAAGCAGGAAAGATTTACTAAAGGGACAAACAGAGGGCACGAAATACAAATGGTAGTGCTACAAAGTAACTCTCAAAAGACCTTTTATTTCCATCTCATTGTTTTTCAAAATGTAGCCTGAAACCCACAAATTAGAATCACTAGGCACTTGTCACATACCTTTGGGCGTCACATCAGGTTTTTCAAATCAGAATTTATGGGGTGGGGATTATAATAAGCACAGATTTATTAGAATCAGAATATGCATTAAAACACACACACACACACACACACCATGAATGTCATACACACTAAAGTTGAGAACTGATGCTTTGTAGAATTTACATTTTACCAGGGTTTTCCTCCTCAAATAGTATGGCCTTCTATTTCTGCTAGTACAGGCGCTGTTCTCCAAAGTAGGAAAAGGCAAAAACACCTCCAAGAGAAAAAGGGAATATTAATGCATGACAAAAAACCTGCAAAAACATTAGGGAGTTTTAGAGACCTTTAGTAGTTCCCTTTATAAAAAAAACATATAGGTCTTTGATAATTTGTGGGGCTTTTTATCTATAATATATAAAGGAGCCCTTTTCTTTCTGGATTTGAATAATCAAAGGACCTTAGGCTTTCTTTAAGGGTATAGTATTATTTTTCCTATGAATGATGTAATTTTGTGGGCAATAATGTTCTCTTCCTGAATCTCAAGAGCATTGAGCTCTCATCTCATCCAGTTCTTGGGGATACATAGGAAAGAAAGTTCCATTAGTGAAACTGGGTTGGGAGGTTGTGGTTTTAACTCCTGCAGTAGACAACAATGTGGACATGGCAAATGCATTTGGAATGGTGAGGAAAATTAGTATGTTCCTCAATCCACTGGTATCTTTGTATTTGATTTAGAAGACTATGGCCAAAAAAGCAAGAGTAAATTTGGACTTCTTGCTTGCCCACCTCCCATCTGTAATTAGGTACTGAGGTTTTGGTGCTTTTTGTTTTGTTTTAACTAACTCTTCTACTTATGCAGCCCCAGTAAACCAACAAAGAGAGTAGGATTATCTGGTTGCCCAATATAGACTGATACATTTAATGCTTGATTTCTTTCTTACTTTTTATCATCAAAAATTTGAAGAGAAAGCATACTTCTTTCTTCCATACATTTTTCTAGTAGGCTATAGTGCCTAACAGTAGCAGCAGCTATAGTGGTGGGACCTTGGGAATGATGTTCCAGAAGCCCAACAACCTTCGCTTAAAGACTCTTCAACCACAATTCACACCCTTCAAATGTTTTAATCAAAATTTCAGAGGCTTCATTAGAGTGGAAATTATTTTATGGGTCCATAATACATGATTTTCCCCCGGAATAGCTTTATCTCCTTATTTCAGTAAAATATCTGCTAGACCAAGCAATGTCCACAATAGCCAAACTATGGAAAGAACCTAGATGTCCATCAACAGATGAATGGATAAAGAAGATGTGGTATGTATATACATATATATACATACATACGTATGTATGTATATATGTATGTATGTATGTATGTATGTATGTATATATGTATATACATACCACATCTTCTTTATCCATTCATCTGTGTGTATATATATATATATATATATATATATACACACACAATGGAATACTATGCAGCCATCAAAAGAAATGACATCTTTTTTTTTAATTTTTTTTAAAAGATTTTATTTATTTATTTGTCAGAGAGCGAGCGAGCAAGAGAGCAAGCACAGGCAGACAAAGTGGCAGGCAGAGGCAGAGGGAGAAGCAGGCTCCCCGCCAAGCAAGGAGCCCGATGTGGGACTCGATCCCAGGACGCTGGGATCATGACCTGAGCCGAAGGCAGCCGCTTAACCAACTGAGCCACCCAGGTATCCCAAGAAATGACATCTTGCCATTTGCAACGACGTGGATAGAACTAGAGGGTATTATGCTTAGTGAAATAAGTCAACTGGAGAAAGACAACTATCATATAATCTCCCTGATATGAGGAAGTGGAGATGCAACATGGGAGGGTTTGGGGGGTAGGAAAAGAATAAATGAAACAAGATGGGATAGGGAGGGAGACAAACCGTAAGAGACTCTTAATGTCACAAAACAAACTGAGGGTGGCCGGGGGAGGGTGGTAGGGAGAGGGCGGTGGGGTTATGGACATTGAGGAGGGTATGTGCTATGATGAGTGCTGTGAAGTGTGTAAACCAGGCAATTCACAGACCTGTACCCCTGGGGCTAATAATACATTATATATTTGTAAAAAAATTAAAAAAATATATAAATAAAATATATAAATAATATATAAATAAATATATAAATAATATATGATATAAATATAAATATAAATATAAATATAAATAAATAATATATAAATAAATAAATAAATATATAAATAAAATATATAAATAAAAAAAATAAAAAAATATATCTGCTAGACCAACCAGCAAAAGGAAAATCCATAAAGTTTGTGAATTTTTTCTTCACAAGAAATTCTTAGGGTACAAGTTTAAGAATGGACAATTAAGGCAAATTATTCAGAAAGACATATGCTATTTGCATTTTTCCCTTTGGGATACGTTTGTCATCATCATTTACATGGAGGGTATTTGGTTACAGATCTGCTCTTTGCCTCAGAATTAGGATAATGTTTCCATTTAAACTGAGTCATCTTTGTCCTAAATATTGCATAGTGGCATGGACTACCCATCTCCTGTTTCCTTGGGCCAAACACAATGATAAGGCAAGCTGAGCTGTGGTCCCCAAATCTCTTGTTGTGTGCCATTTTGTGAGATGGTCAGAGGTGTTTGTATAGTGCAAAGAATTAAGATATTAAATGAGTTGCCTAGAATACCACCCAACAAATTTTAAAATAAAAAGCTTATAAGCAGAGTATCTGCTCTTGCTGTGAAAATGTGTTCTGAAAGCACAGAAGGAACATTTGCAACTTGAAACTTTTCATCAGAAATTGAGAGAACTCAAGGTCAGTGTAATATTAATTCTCACCCAGCTCTTTCATCTAACAGATATCAAGTTGCATTTGAATCTGGTAAAGAGACATGAATTTAGGTCAGGTTAGCCTTCACAGGACAAGTTTCTTGAGAAATATTCTGTATCCATGTATTTAGTCTTGAGTACAATTAGGTTATTTTAAGGTGAAGGTGACCAAAACTTGTTTGTTTGTTTTTTTTTTCATAGAAAGGGAAATTCATTTCTGGTAAGTTGAAATTGCCTTTGAATAATTTATAGGGAACAGAGAATTCATCAGATCTCATATCATCAGCAGCCACTAGACTGCCTTGCTCTGTAATGGGTACTGTGGGAACTGGAAAGCTGGAGTTGGTTAGTATAATTTCTAACCAGAATCTCATACAGGTTAGAGGCAGGCAACATTTAAGAAATGGCATGTCAAAATTATGTAAAAAGGAATCTTAAAAAAAAAAAGTAGCCTCCATATAAAAGATATTCTCTAGGCTTCTTACCTTGATGCTAATATTCATTCCCCCATAGTTCTCAGCTAATATGCCCCATTCTCTCCTCCTTTTCACTAGGTGGGGAGGTAATAATAATAGGAACAACAAGATAAAGTATTACAGACAAATAAAATGAAAACAGCTTAATCCAAGCAAAGTGAGAAGAGACTTCTGATTCATTGCTGAACAACTCCCTATTTTTTCTCCCAAAAAGCAGAATTCTTTCTCCCATTCTATTTTTTTAAAGTAAACTCTATCCCCAATGTGGGATTTGAACTCATGACCCTGAGATCAAGAGTCATACCCTCTACCAACTGAGCTAGCCAGGTGTCCCTCTCCTAGTCTTTCAAACCTAATGCTAAATCACACTACCTTGAATCCCATTCAAATTTAGTCATTTATAACCTTGTGTCTTTGCCAATATCCCATGTATAGTCATCTTGTTCATTAATTTCAAATGCTCTTATTGACCATCTTTTGTGTGCAAGGGACACGGGTAATCATTAGTGTAAAAATGAAATTGAATAGGACAAAGTTCCTACCCTCACAATGGATGGTGACTGAATTTAAACTTGTAGCTTGGGTAGGATTTTTGCGCACATAATGTGGGAAAAAATTCCGGATGAAAGCAACAGCCTGTGGAAAGGCTGGACAAGAATGTGCTTGGACCCAACCAAAGAGCTGTCAGTGGACCAATCTGATTGCACCGTGAGCTACTTGGGGAAAACCAAAGGAGATTTAGGTTGTAAAGATAGACCAAAGCCAAATAGTAACAAATCTTAAATTCAGAATAAAGAACTGTACCTCGTTTGGGTGGCCATGAAGAATCACTGAGTCTTTTTGAACCCCAGAAGCATACTGAAAGATAAATGGAGCTATTCTTTAAGACTGTGGGGCAGTATCGCGAAGTCGAGTTATACAGTGAGTTAGAAAGCTTTGCATTAATTCAGGCAAGAGATGAGACATTGAATTTGGGGGATCGCACTAAGAATCAAAGAGAGAAAACCCAACTCAGATATAGTTATTCATCTGCCATTCCAGAATTTTTCTTGCTATCCCATACTGCTCTCACCAGTCTTAAGTCCTCTATCCCACCATAGACACCATCCTTCACAGTGCCGTAACCCTTGTCTTCAGCCCATAGATGGCAAGTTCTTAACCTGGAGTGCAGATACCCCTGAGAGCGTAATATTAAAAGGTTCTTGGACTATGATGGGGAAAAAAGTTACACCTTTATTTTCACTAACCTCTAACTGCAACTTAAAATTTTCCTCAATTATAAAATAGGAAACATACCATTATAAAATAAGGTGTTTTGTCAACTTTTTTTTTTAAAGATTTTATTTATTTATTTGACAGACAGAGATCACAAGATCACAAGTAGGCAGAGAGGCAGGCAGAGAGAGAGAGGAGGAAGCAGGCTCCCTGCTGAGCAGAGAGCCCGATGCGGAGCTCAATGCCAGGACCCTGGGATCATGACCTGAGCCGAAAGCAGAGGCTTTAACCCACTGAGCCATCCAGGCGCCCCTCAACTTTTTGATAATAGAAATTATAGATAGCTTATGTCATATTACAGTTATTGTTCATATATTAAAATACAGTATATATTCATCACTATTTTAAAAGTAAGGCATCAGAACCATTACCAGATTCTATTGTTTAATGTGTTACTAAAGAGACAAGTACTACCATATCACAAATTTTTCTTTAATTTTTTTTTAAACTTGGGTCTTTTTTTTTAAAGGTTTTATTTGTTTGAGAGAGAGAGGAAAAAAAACATAAAAGGGGAGATGGTCAGAGGAAGCAGCAGGCTCCCTGCTGAGCTGGGAGCCTGATGCAGGGCTCGATCCTGGGACTCCAGGATCATGATCTGAGCCAAAGGCAGTTGCCTAACCAACTGAGCCACCCAGGTGCCCCGTCTTTAATATTTTGATGGTGGTATTTCTATATATAATTGATTTCCTTTGTAATCCTATGTATTTTGATTAACACATTTTAAAATGATATTCTTAAAAAAGATACACAAGCTTCTCCAGACTGTTAAATATCAAGAAGCCTTATAGAGATCTGGATCATGTGAAATCATGACCTGACCCAATTTCCTCACCATCTTCAAGGTCTCTCTATCTTTGAGAGAAAGTATTCCATCTATCACGCCTCACCTGTAGACCAGGGAAGGAAAGATACCCCCTCATTTGCCACTTTGTTGCTACTTTCGCCTCTTCTGTCCTACCCTACTTTTTTTTTTAACTTTTTCTATTTTATGAACTTTCTTTCATGCACCTTCAGAATGCCAATGCTTCTATAACCAAGCATAATCTCAATCTCTTTTCTTCCCTGGAGAATTCTTTCTATGCTAAATACCATGCTATTCCTGGATCCAGTCAGTTTGTTGTTGCCGCATACCAGAAGCCAACAACTTCTATGTGAATGCCAGTCTCCATTAACTCACTTCCTTGTAAGTGGGAGCAGGAAGTGAGAGAGGAATTTCCTGGTGGGAAATTAATGCTGCAGGAGGCATGTTGATAGGACTGTTGACTATCCAGTGGTGTGGGGAGAGAAGGCAGGAAGGAAATTGTTGACTGAACAATGGGAAGAAGGTATTTTTAGGGGACAAGAGGTGCATGAATTTCATCTAGGAATGACCCTGACTGTTCCTACTGAATGATCATGTGTGTTGAGAATCCTGGAACGGGTACATAAATTGATAACCTCTGTTATATAACTTTTCAAAAGGCACAGTTAGGCCCCATGTAGAACATGAAACCCTTAGTGTTTTCTTGGTTGATATTGTGATGAAACGAAAATAGTGTTAACAGATTTTGTTTCCAATTCACTTCATTTTCTATAAGAGATGGCATTGGTGATGGAGAGAAAATAACATGCATACTGTAGAACTTTGTGGAGATTTCAACGGGGTCTTGCTTTGTTAGGTCTTTGTTTCTTTTAACGTACACATGAAATGGCTAATGAAAAAAATAATTAGCCAGAAACTGTACACAGAATTTTCATCAACATTCTCTCCCGTTATTGCAAGTAAATAATGAAGCTTCAGGGGTTGTTTCCAAAAATCTGTAACTTGACATCTTCAATAATAATCAAGAAAATAGAAATGTGATGTTTGATCATGAAGATTAGAGTCATAGATGTAAGGATTTCTAGTATCACAAAAGGTAGGCTTGAAATTCTAATGGCTTTTGTAATTGGAAGTAATTGGTGAATGGGGACAAATGTATACTGAGGTAAGAGGAGCCAAATGTATATTTGTGTGAGACCAAAAATGTGAAAGAGTTAGAGTGGGCCATGCATCCAGAAAGCAAACTAAAATGGAAAATGCAAAAATGTTTGCTCTCTGGCTACTGGTAAAGCCACTGATTCACTAAGGATAGCACTAGGAGTGCTTTACCTGAGCCCTGTGTCTAGGAAGACATAAAGGAGGAGGATAACTGTCACAGGAGAGGTCAAAATCCATGTAGCATTAAGAAATGAATTACCAGGGGCTCCTGGGTGGCTCAGTGGGTTAAAGCCTCTACCTTCGGCTCAGGTCATGATCTCAGGGTCCTGGGATCTAGCCCCGCACTGGGCTCTC
>PISX010025856.1:0-25444 GCA_004024625.1 Mellivora capensis | reverse complement strand
AAATTAGCAAGACAGGAAACAACGTGTGTTGGAGAGGATGTGGAGAAAGGGGAACCCTCTTACACTGTTGGTGGGAATGCAAGTTGGTGCAGCCACTCTGGAGAACAGTGTGGAGATTCCTCAAGAAGTTAAAAATAGAGCTTCCCTATGACCCTGCAATTGCACTACTGGGTATTTACCCCAAAGATACAGATGTGGTAAAAAGAAGGGCCATCTGTACCCCCAATGTTTATAGCAGCAATGGCCACGGTCGCCAAACTCTGGAAAGAACCAGGATGCCCTTCAACGGATGAATGGATAAGGAAGATGTGGTCCATATACACTATGGAGTATGATGCCTCCATCAGAAAGGATGAATACCCGACTTTTGTAGCAACATGGACGGGACTGGAAGAGATTATGCTGAGTGAAATAAGTCAAGCAGAGAGAGTCAATTATCACATGGTTTCACTTATTTGTGGAGCATAAGGAATAACATGGAGGACATGGGGAGATGGAGAGGAGAAGGGAGTTGAGGGAAATTGGAGGGGAAGATGAACCATGAGAGACTGTGGTCTCTGAAAAACAACCTGAGGGTTTTGAAGGGGCGGGGGGTGGGAGGTTGGGGGAGCCAGGTGGTGGGTATTGTGGAGGGCACGCATTGCATGGAGCACTGGATGTGGTGCAAAAACTATGAATTCTGTTACGCTGAAAAGAAATGAAATAAAAAAAAATTAAAAATTTTTAAAAAAGATGTATATCCAGACTCCTTAAGAATTCAACCGGGTCCACGTTGCTTCCCCCTCCAAAGAAATACCTAGAGAATCCCTTGAGTGAGACCCACAGACCAGGACCCTTTCTGAAGAGGGTGTTCTTGGTCTTTGGATGACCCGATGCCTTCTTTTTACATATGGAAATCTTTGAGGGGGAGGTTGGGGAGATGGGTCAACACCAGACACAGCAAAGGATCCAAATTCAAATTTAGATTTCCAACCTCTCCCATTTTCCTGTTATTCCCCTGCCATCTTGTCAGACCACATTCCTGTGTCCTGGTCTTCCCATTCAGAACATGTGGCTGCTCATCTTGCCTGTGGTACCTGTGAATCATTCTGCGTCTCCAGTCCCATGGCTGATATGGGGTGATCACAGTCCTTACCACACAGGTCTGTTGAGAAACCTCTACTTCATGGTGACAGGTAATCTGATAGAGCAGAGATGTTGCATTAAGTTCAATAAAATTAATCAGCAGACTCAGAAAAACCACAGCATCTTCTCTCCAGTTCTCCTGTATCATAGAAGGTAACACTGATAGGACTCTGTTGTGGTGAACACTCGTTGTTTCTGGAGATGCCAAGGGCGTGTTCGTCAGAAGAGCCTCAGATTTACAAACAGAGGCTCAGGCTCTGCTTTCTCAGCTGATGGTATGTTCAAAGCTGTCTTATCTAGCGATTATATACATTGAAAAGGGCTGCATTCTAGGCAAAAGCACCGAGAGATGTGAGCTGAATGTGGTTTTAATATGTTAGCATCATCTGATATTTCCGACTTTGAGAAAAACCCTTCATGATCAGTCCTCTTTCCTTTCCTGAAGAAGGGATCATTTGCTTCTGATTGAAGTCAAACAATAAAGCCTCTTGGGGAAAAATGACCTTTTTTTTGTCCTTACACATAACAAGTGGATTCTTAGGGAAGCAAGCCCAGCAGGGATTCCCTTTAACTAACTGACAAGACTCAAGAAGCCATTACTTACTTTTATGACTCCACACCAGCCACTTGCATCAGGAGAAGCCCTTGAGTTTGCATGGAGTCACCTTGGTGAGATAGCACTTGTTGTACCCAGCCTGAGGACATTAGCTTTTTGATTTTTTTCTGAACTCCACGTTTCTATTTCGTCTTACTAGTCAGCAGGATCCTTGTTTGGATGGGATGTCATCAACACCTGATATAATCAAGACTTCTTGGTCCCACCCCTCAGATAAAGCTGAACATTCCTGGCATTTGGGGACACACCTTGGTCCACTGTTTGCTTCTTTCTGCAGGAGAGGTAGTTCTGCATTCCAGGCTTTTAGTATTCCTGTGTCTTTGTGGATATCCCTAAGCAGGTCCGAACTTGAGTTTCTTTATGGTTGGGAGACAGTCATTAGCTTCTAAAGAAACATCTGGAATCCTCTGCTTAGCTAACACACATACAAGTGTCACAGAGAAATACAAAGATGAAAGTAACAGACTTCATCGAAAGAAGTAATTTGTATAATCGCCAGCCTCTAAAACAGGCATACACAACAAATAACACATCTGCAACATCATTGCTTCTTTACCTTTATGCAGAGAAGGAGGATCTAGGTCTACACAAGTGTGTAGATTAAATATCATTGGAGTATTTATTCTAAAACTCATGGGGCCACCTGGGCGGCTCAGTCAGTTAAGTGTCTGCCTTCAACTAGGGTCATGATCCCGGGGTCCTGGGATCTAGTCCTGTGTTGGGCTCCCTGCTCAGCAGGGAGTCTGCTTCTTCCTCTGCTGATCCCCTGGTTTGTGCTCCCCCCCCTTAAATAAATAAATAAGATCTTTAAAAAAATAATAATAATAAAATCCATGCATGTCCAGACTGGCTCTAGGTAAAGAAACGGAAAAACACAAAAACAGAAACAAAAAACACTTCTCCTCTCTCTGTGTCACCTTTTTCTACTTCTGTGATGATTTCTTCTTGTCAAGAGCTGTGAAGGTCCAGTGACTTTACTTCACTTGCAAAGTTCAAGTGTTAGCCCGCTGTAGTTTCTTGGCTGGTGGTTCCTGGGTCGGACTTGAAGGACACAGCATTACTCACAGAAATCACAGTTGTCTAAATAATACCATTTTTCTTGTCCTGTTTCCTCAAGATCCCAGGATCGATGGAGCAGCATGAAGAAGGCACATGACACTGGCATGTGCCATAGATTGCTGGATTGGGAGAGAGACGCTTGTTATAGGCATTGGCTCCTGTGGCGGTAGAGGCTGAGAAGCCCCCTGATTTGCCCTCTGCAAACTACAAACACAGGAAAGAGAATGGAATAATTCAGTCTGAGTCTGGAAACCTGAGAACCAGGAGACCTTATGGTGTCAATCCCAGTGTGTGGGCAGAAGACGAGATGAGATGGCCCAGATCAGCTGTGAGGTAGGAAGCAAAAGAGGTGAATTCTTCCTTCTTCTGCCTTTTGTTCTGTTAATTCCCTCAGTGGATTGAAGGAGGCTCATGCGCATTTGGGAGGGAAATATGCTTTCCTTAGCCCACTGATTCAAATGTTCACTTCACCCGGAAGCACCCTCCCAGACAGCCCCAGAAATAATGTTTAATCTGGACACCGCATGGTCCATCATGTTGACCCAAAGTTAAACAAAGTTAAACATCACAGCTGCATTCCAAGAGCAACCCATTCCAAGAGCAATTCCAAAGCTTGGAATCCTGTCTTGTGTGATGGTCATGCCTATCCCATGCTCCAGAATGAGATCCTACCTACCCTTCCTGCAAGGCTGTCAAGCAAACCTGTCTCTTTCTCAGAGGGAGACACAGTCATGGAGTCCCAAGGCTTTTCACTCCACAAATGTCGATCCGAAGTGTCCACAGCAAACGCTGTCCAGACCCCTGCTCACAGGATGTGCGGAAACTCAAGGGGGCCCTGAACTGTCTTCCAGCCCTTCTTTTTTCCCCTTTAAATCCACTGTAACCCATCAACACCCGAAGCTGAAAGAAGTTATTTGCACATAATGAGAAGGATTTTCCTGTCATTATCTCTCCTTTTCAGGCATTTTCATACTTTAAAATCAGCACTATTGCTAATTGCAGAACAGCAGGCTTGGTGTTGCTGTTGGAGAAGTCTCGAGCTTTATTGGCGATGCTGGCACTGGATCTGGGCACCAGGAGACCTGCCTGTATGGTGGGTACAGAGGCAGAAGGGGGATAATCGCCGACCAGAATTCACACTCCCTGTTCACATTAGGAAGTTGTTCCCAGTTGAGACCGTGTTTTCTGGCCCATCTTGCAGCTGGAGGCATCCACACTAATGAGTTTTAGATAAGGAGTGTGAGCAGAAGGGACGGGAGCTACCTCTGAGCTGGGTTTGTAAGAATTTCCCACAAGGCACCCCTCCACACTCTTCCCTTCCCGCTGGCCGAAACGAGGAGGGTCATAGAGCAGCCTTCGGAGCTAAAGAGGATGATGGCAGTGTCTAGTGGAAGCAGGACACCCGTGAACTCACTCGCTGGCTTAATTCTGTTACGTCATGTTACTGGGCTTACGCTATTCTATGTTCTGCCTGCTACGGCAGGAAGCTCACCCTAATTTATACAAGTAAGTGGTATTGCTCAAGACTCAGTCATCCTGGAGGAATGTGGAACAGTCTCTCGGCTGCCCAAAGAGCCTCCATCCTGACCTGCATAATCTGGGTGACATCTTTGGTACCGCTTTTAGAGTCCTCCTTTCTCTCCTATTACAGACTATGAAGTTGATTCAAATGAAGAATCCAGAGAGAGGAAAATGATGGAAAGGCCTCCGTGTGCTTCAGAATGTAGAACGTGGGCCATGCTAACCCTGAGGGATTACGGAAACCTGCCCATGCATGGTAGAGATCCCACAGGTGGACAAGCATCTCCACGGGTCCCAGCAATATATTTGTTTGCTAACTTGTTACAAATAAAGCATCTAAGAAAAACCCAAAATAATAAAGATGGTTGGTGGCAGCTGAGTTTGTGCGCTGTATGTCGTTTGGTGATAAACACAAGGCTTTGTCTACCGGACACAAACACTCATCGCAAAGAGGAATTTCACTGATGTGGGGACACCTGTGCCTTACCCGGACACACTTGCACTAGGACATACATGGAGAAGCAGCGAATTATGGTGTAGAACTCTATATATTGATACAAAGCAGGGGTCAGTAAACCTTTTCTGTAAAGAGCCAAATAGTATATTTTAGGCTTTGTGGGCCAGATGGTCTCTGTAGAAACTGCCCAACTATGCTGTGGCACCAAAAGGATAGAAATGAGTGGGCGGGGCTGGCTTCCAATAATAGGTTATTTACAAAAGTAGTGGCTGGACTGGAGCTGGCCCAGGTGCCCGAGTTTGCCAACCCCTGATCTAAAGAATCTGTACTCTTCTTTGTGAAGCTTTGTGCTTCGTGGAAACATGCACCACCTAAAGCCTATCCCTCAGGATTAGCAGAGTCTAACTCAGTGCATTTTCTGAAACAGTTTTTTATTTTGTTGTTCTGTTTTGCAATTCTTTGTAAGGTATAGGTAATTTATAAATATGCAAATTCTGTCCTTTGTGATTTAATCCACTTCCACCCCCCCCCAGTTTGTTCCCATTTGCACCCCTCATTCCTCATACAATTGTGCTGTTTTCACCGGTCTGTGGAATGGGCTCATCTGCCTGGTTCCCTCACATCATCCGAGTTAAATAAATTCTTTACCATGTCTTCGTTTGGAATCTGTGGAGTGCCGATTTTACCTTTTTCAGCAAACTCTCTTCTAGCTTGCGTATGCGTTTCGTGTCCAAGTTATCAGTAGCTTTGACCTGAAATTCTCATTGAAGGTAAAATCAGTCCGTCGTTATTTCTGTACGTGTGTGAAGCCGGTTGTTGGCTCCCCAGTCTCACAAACAGACGGTGAGAGCGCTGTATTTATGTAGCATTTTCCAACAGCGCTTTCATGACCATTAGCTCATTTGTTTCTTTCAACACCTCTCTAGGCTTTGTTAAGACGAACGATTATCAAAATTTCATCAAGAAGGAAAGTGTGACACATAGAAGCTTCACAAATATGTTTCTGTGTCTTTGGAAAGACCAGCTGATTGAAGATCACCACTAACCACCATTCCCTTTCCTAGCAGATGGACATTCCTCCTGCCTTCCCCTTGCTGGCCTTGCAATGAGCTTAGCTACGCCACCTTCCGCTAAGCAGCCCGAGGATCGTAACAGCAACTGGGCTCTGGAGTCTACTTGGATTCCCTTGTGTATTTGACTACATGGAAATTGTACAAAAGTTTTTTTTTTTTTTTTCGAATTCCAAGTTTCTGTCATTAGCAAGTGGAAGTTGTGAATATGATGGTATGGTATTTACAAGTTGATATGCACTTTTAAAAACAGTCTCATGAAGCACATGGAGACACCTGAGTGTCTCCTGGGTGGCTCAGTTGGTGAAGCGTCTGCCTTCGGCTCAGGCCCTGATCTCAGGGTTCTGGGATGGATTCCCATGTCGGGCTCCCTGCTCAGCGGGAGGCCCCCTTCTCCTCTGCCCTTCACCCTGCTCATCTCTCTCAAATAAATAAATAAAATCTTAAAACAAAATTAAAAAAATTAAAAAAAATCTCCTGTCAGACTTTCTCCTGGCCACACAGGTACAAGCGATCTGACCCACAGAAGCTTCTATTAGATGGAGGCCCAGTCAGAAAAAGGTACTGCCACAGACCCCATGAGAAGAGCTTGCAGCATAGAGCTGACATACGAGACAGGGGGTCTTCAATGTTGCTTATAAAAAGTCCACATCAGTGTCAAACAGACTTCAGGAAAAAAACTCAACAGGAGGGACAAGAGTGTCTACAAACGGGTGCCTGTAAAAGCCGATTACAGCTTATTGCACTGGAACCCTGTACAGGAGATAAGAATGGGAGAACCGAAACGTGAGAATTCAGCGTCATTCCAGCTAATAGTCTTGTCACCGTGTATTTGAGTCTCCTCTGTTTTTCAGCAGAGGGGGGGCCCAGAAGATTCCTGCCGGCTCCCCCAGGGCATGCTGCTGTTACAACAGGCGGCATGTCTGAGCACTTTCCAGAATCATTTTTGGACGATTTTTCAGGGAAGCCTTGCTGTGTTTCTATTTTAGACTCTGAGTGTCATGGAGGACATTTTCTGTGCACATGATCTTGTTCATGAGGCTACATTTCAATGAAAATAAGTACTAAGTTGGCTGGAGATTCGAAGGAAAGAGTGATTGTAGAGTTGAGACTGACTTTTTCGAAAATTTCTATAGAATCTGACTTTATGTCATTGAGAGTTTGTGTTTGCCTTTGTTTCTCTATTCAGAAACAACTAACAATATATATATTTTTTTAACCTTTGAGGAGACCTTAAAGACTTTGTTCTTAAAAATATGGAAGTATCCATTTGTTTGCTGTTTTTCCCTCTATGACTATTAGAGGCTTACGATATATATTCTAACACTCATAGGCAGCTGAAGATCATATGAAACAGAAATTATGATATTTAGGTTTTTACTGACTGAAGGTATTTTAAATGTAAGGTATTTAAGATAACTTTTTAATTGCTCACAGACTATTAAATTATTAAATTATTTTGCTGGGTTTAAGGATAGAATGAAATCCTTTATACCCTTTATTCCCTTCTTTATGACAAGTTGATAAATACTCAAAGTGAATTTGAATGTGTGTGGTTCCAGATCCATTGAGTCCAGCTACAAAGAATGGTACTTAAAAAATAAATAAATAAATAAATAAAAAACATTTGTGGGATGCCTGGGTGGCTCAGTTGGTTAAGCAGCTGCCTTCGGCTCAGGTCATGGTCCCAGCGTCCTGGGATCGAGTCCCACATCGGGCTCCTTGCTAGGCAGGGAGCCTGCTTCTCCCTCTGCCTCTACCTGCCTCTCTGTCTGCCTGTGCTCGTGCTCTCTCTCTCTCTCCCTCTCTCTCTGACAAATAAATAAATTAAGAAAAATAAAAATTAAAAAAAATTTGTATACTCTTTATAAGCCCACTGAGTATCTTTCACAGTCCTTAAGGAAATCAGGAATAGAGAGCTCCAGATTCCCAGGAACAGAGAAAACTTGACCCCAAAAGGTACAGTTACATCTGAGACTTGGAAAACAGGAAATTCTAGATGGCTTTTGGCAAAACACACAGTGCCCAGCATTCTCTTGGTGTGTGTTCAAAGTTTTCCCAAGTCTGTGTGTGCCTTCTAACTCGGAAAGCCCCTGAGGGCTGAAATCCCCCACTCCAGAGAGTAGCAGTCCAGAGAGTAGCACTCCAGAGAGTAGCACCAGCAACAAATGCACCTTCAGGACACCAAGCAAAAAGTGTTGGTATTTCGGTTCTTCAGCAAAATTGCACATTTCAAAAGCCACCCTGAGGGACAGGACGCCTCCCAGACAAAGGGGATCACCTCCCCAGGGGAGGTTGGGAGGCTTTACTCAGAAAAGGAAGTTCTGTGTGTGAATGAGTCTGAGGGTTGGATAAACCCCATCAGCAGGCTGGTCAGGGCTGCCGCCTCGCCCAGATATGTTTCTCCGTTAAGATGTTTCCTGAGGTAAGTGAGAGCACAGAGTCTCCCTCCTCTCCAGGCCAGAGGAAAACACCCAACAACATTGTCAACATCAACAAGAAGGATACAAAGAGTGGGTGTGCTGGAAATTCCATTTGCATGAAGTATGCAGGGAAAAGCCTTGCCAGTCATCATGGCTGGTGAAAAACAGACTGAGCTTATTGTTTTGCTCCATGAGTAAGTCAGAAAAGAAATGTGGGTGTGTGCAGTCAGGAAGAAAATGCACTTCAAAAAATGTGGGAATCCTTTTTTAAAAAGTGTTAAAGAAAATATATGTGGAGTGATTATTTAGCTCCTAAAATTAAAAAAAAAAAAAGCATGTATCCTCTACCCCTCAATTCATTGAAACCTTACGATGGCAAAACCATGCTTCCTGGTACAACCCTTTCCCAGTACTTTAGTGTAATGATCCTCAGGGCTGTTGGACATGCTGCCAACTCTCCCCCTATCTTTCATTGACCCCCAAAGAGGAGTACGGTGACCTGGAATTTGTGAATGTTAGAGTTTAACTGATGAGCCCTGACATCTCCTCTGCAGTGGTTCACCATGAATCAGAGTTTTTGTGGTTATTCTATTCAAACAGGCAGGCACTAGGTGGTTTGCCTTTTGTTTAATTTGTTACAAGATCACACAAGCTATTTTTCAACAGAGTTTCAGAAAGCATCTTGGGAAATCCACAAAAAGGGGCTGAATCATCCAGCCAAAAACAGCCCCAGCCACATCTGACTGAATCCTGCTCTTTTTTTCCCCTTGGGAGAAAGTTCTCAAGCTCAGTTCCATGTGGGAGCAGGGATGCGGAGATTGACTGAGGGTGTGACGAGCAAGCCCAAGCGGACTATGACCTCTGAGAACCTGAGACTGTTTCCACCGGGGGGCCAGGCGTGGACAGCGGCTCCAGGGTCTCTGGAAGGATAAGACTCGCACCAGAATGGGGATGCTGTTAGGGAGAAGTGATCATGCCTAGCATCTGAAGCTAAAGAGGACAGCTCAGGGGAGGACAGCCGCGTTAGTCCATTGTCTCCATGTCCCACATTACAAAATGCAGGCCAAGCTTGTTTGGGGGGGGCGGTTGTTTTATTTTCAAAGATTTTATTTATTTGAGAGAGAGAGAGCACAAGCAAGAGGAGCAGCAGGCAGGGGGAAAGGGAGCAGCAGACTCCCCACTGAGCAGAGAGCCCGATGAGGGCGCTCCATCCCAGGACCCTGGGATCATGACCTGAGCGGAAGGCAGAGACTTCACCAATTGAGCCACCCAGGTGCCCCTGTTTTTGTTTTGTTTTGTTTGTGTTTGTTTTTGTTTTTGTTTTAAGCTCAGGTAATCACATTTCTCTCTAAATCCACAAAGTAGCTGGTGTGTCTTTCAGCCTGGGACCTGATGGTGAGGTTAGTGGAGGTGCTAATGTGTTTGCTATAGGCAAGCCCAGAGAATCTGGCTTTTCGATTGGGAACAGGATTGGATTTCAGGCTTCCGACGGTTAAAAGTGCTCTTCCAAACGGAATCGTTCAGGAAGAATGAAAGACCAGCCAGGGGATGAGTTGTCTGCTGTTTCGACATTCTCGCTTTTCATACGAGAGTCATATTTCAAGTAGGGAGGGGTTTCCCCTTTTCAAAAAACGCTTGTAAATGCATGACTCATGATATGCTATTGCAAACAGCCAAAAAGTTCTGCGGAGGCTGGGGCAGGTCAGGCCGCAGCTAGTCTAATATTTCCAGGCCCCTGCTGAACCAGCCTTGCCTGCTGGGGTCCAGAAGGAGAGGGAGGGAGGTCCCTGCTTCAGGTTCTCAGAGGCATTCTGGGGCTCCCCATCTCGAACCCGGCAGGGGCAACTCTAAACATAGCTGCCATCCACATTATCTTGCCTCCAATTCTCTGGACATGTTGGGCTCTACTGAGCCTACCAACGTCTTTCTCTTATTGGAAGAATTTGGCTCCGAGAATGATGTGGACTGAGCTGGAGAGGGGTGCCAACATGTCAGTTATGGAGAGAAAAAGACAAACGGGTTTTCTGTAGCAGTGAACCCAGAGTAGAGAAATGCTTAGTCTCTAAGGGGCGGGGGGGAAGCAAACTAGACCTTTCCTTCACACAACTGGACACGCCACCTTGAAAAGTGGAGGTTGGCCAGCTGTGGTTCAAGTGCCGACGTGAGTGCGTTGCTGGCCCTGTGCTATATCAGGGGGCCCTGGGTTTGCCTGTTTGCCATCACGCCACACAGACATGAGAGCGATCCCTCCTCAGGGTGACTGATTTGAGTTCCAAGAACAATAGGAGTCACTCAAAGGTCCACAGCCCAGTCTCACACACATGTGTCCACATCACCCCTGTGCAGGGAGAGCTGGAGACTGACTGATGGTGTGAGCTCTGTCCCATCTCCTTGCCTGGGAGCCACGCTGTGATGGCACAGTGGTGTTGAAACCCTATAGCGGACGTCCCCATCACCGAATCCACTGTGTGCCAGGATTTGTTCTGGGGAGGGGAGCCTGACACATGGGCTCCCTGACCCCCAGCCCCAGAGCAGGGAAGTAGCAACAGATACTTCACGGTATGTTTAGAGATTCTTTTTTCCGGTATAAGGTAGACAATGAGTTTCAAAGGGAATTTTAACTTCTTTTTCCTTTACTAAGCAATAACCACATTTTCTTCTTCTTCTTCTTTTTTTTTTTGGATTATGTGTGTGTGTGTGCGCGCGCGCGCGAAGTCAAAACTATGGAACAACTGACACACGCATTTTGGTAATCTCGTGTCTTAGAATCAAGTTACAAAACATCCTGACCCTCACCCAGGACATCTCACCACTAACTGCCACCGACTGACCTAATCAGGGCCCCACCTACTCTCTGAGAAAAATCCGGATTTATTCCAAACCTTCCTCTTCTGTTCCCACCGCTCTTCACACTACATCATATGTCCCACTTTGCATTTCCCCTCCCTTCAAGTGGATTTCCCACCAAGGTTCCCCTTTCTGTTCAAAACTTTTTTGATGATGCTCTTAGCCATTAAAAAAAAAAATCCAAACCTGTTTTGCTTACAGGCATCCTGCTGTTTCTCAAAAACTGTTAACGAGGCACCAGGAAACCAGGAAGCCGGACCTGCTGCCTGTTTTTGTACCGACAATTCTTCTATAAGTCTCAAAGCCACCAACCATTTCCCTCCCAAGACACATGCAAACATCCTTTAAAAAATGGTTTGCTGCACTTAATTTCCATTAGTTACTGAAAACAATATTTTTCCTCTAGTATCCCTGGACCCTCACTTCCAGGAGGGCATCTTTCTGTCTACCCAAACGGTTTCTGTTTGATGTGGGAAGAAGTCAGTTGTTGTTTTTGTTCCGTATCTTTCTTTCCTCCAACCTGAAAGTGTTAAAAGTGAGTGCAACGCAGCAGGCACCGCCAGAGAAAACACTATAGTCATTAGCTGTTGAAGCAGGCATTTTGGTTCTCAAGGCATCCAGTAAACTCAGCTAAAATGCATTTTCTAACCCACAACCAGAACTGAAAATACTCAGCAGCACGTTTTTGCCGGGGATAGGGGGCTGTATGTATGGGGGGTGGGGGAGATGGTCTGAGTAGGGAAGTCGGATGCACACTGACTTTGCTGGTGCTCAGGAATGCCAAGAAGGACGGTTCTGGAAGTGAGGGTGGGAGCATTGTGTTGAAATCGTGTTGGCGGCAAACAGAGACACTCAGTTTGTGGCGGATTTACACTGTTACTAGGGATGGAAACAATGAGAGTTTTATGAAGCTTGTTTACACACCCAGAAAATACATTTAGCTTTTAGAAGCAGAGTGCTGTGGCAAATGTCTGACATTCAGTTACTATCCTTAAAATAGCTCCCTTCTCAATGGCTCAGCAAGTTCTGGAAGTCCTCCTCTGTTTCAAGGTACTAAGAACCATAAATCCATATTTAATTAGCTCTGAATGAAATGCTGAAGATGATAGGATCTTTGTGCTAAAAATGAAACCCAAAAGGGTCTGGTTGATTTATGTCTAATTCAGAGTTGTAATTTAATTAAAACGATATACTGCACACACACAATTCCCTGGCAGAATCCTTCCCACGTGAAATTCAAATTCAGTGTCTTATGGCTTAGGAATCTCCATTTCTGCTTCATTGTCACGTTGCCTGATACGTTTTATTCATCTTCCTATAGCTTGCTTTCTTAGCTGGCTTGCTGCTCATGAAGTCATGGAATGTCTTAGTGACTCAAAGTTACAAACTGAAAGTTTGCGTACAAACACATCTTTGTGTCTTAATGGAGGATCTAACTGACAGCACTTGGAAGATTAATTCTCTTCTTCACCAGGCTTCTGTTTAAGGGGGAAGGTTAGTGTTGAGTCTGAATGTAGGATCTCAAGGCAAAGTTGCAAATGAAAAGATAAATAAAATGATTGACTTCTGTTGCTACAGTGCCAGAGGGTGAAATCGCGATATTAATATGAATGGGACGTTTTAATAGTACCTCTGGAAAATGAAGTGTCCCCATCAAAACTTTAATTCTTACGCCATTCTCAAGGAGAAAAGGAAAAAGAATTCCTGTAAATTAAAGCTTCTATCTTCTTCTACTCTGACAGCAAAACATTTCGAGTTAAATTAAGTTACAAAATATTATAATGTCATAAAGAGTTTAATGAATTATTTGTAAATAATCTGGAAAAACTTACTTGCATCTTTATAGACACTCAACTTTCAGCTGTCGGGATGCCCAGACGCTTCGTTCATCTTCATTTCATTCTTCCTGCGTCTTGATATGTATGTCTGCCATATACCCTAACGTGCTGTCCCCCCAAACAACACATAGAACATTTCTGTCACCCTGAAAAGCTCCCCGGTGCCCCCTTTCCAGCCAATCTCCCCAAACCATCATTTCCCACATGTTTCACGGTGGCTTTCTTTTGCTGGACACACATGTTGGAGACTCCTGGTGCAGGCGTGGGTCGTGCGCTCCTACTCAGTGTGGAGTGGATGGCGTGGGGTAGAGCTGTGGCAGTGGGTGGACCTGGACTGGGCTTCCTGGGGATTCCGGCCCATCAGGCCAGTCTTCTCTGGCCACCGAGGCTGAGAACTCCAGCTGCTGGCTCCCCACTCCACCAGACCAGAAAGCAGCTTTTGTCTCTTAGCCTTGGGGCACGGCTCGTCCCTTTCTGGAATCCACTTAATTTAGGTTCTTTGGTGTCCTTCGTTCTGCAGTTAGGTTTAAAAATCACCCAAGTCTGTGGGATATATGGCTGTTTCTCAATAGTCAGGATGAGTGTGACTTTCTCTTCTGACAAAATCCTTCCCACATGCTTCTAATATATACATTCTCTACATCTCCTTTTAAAAAAGACTACTTCTTTATCTTCCTCCCAAGCTATTGGGAATCCATGGCTGTAAACCATTACTTGCTTGGACACCTTCCAGAGACGGCCGGTCCCTGCCCCCGATAGCACATGGCTCTCGCCTCCAGGAGAGTCAACTTCTATGGGGAAGAATTTTATACCACCCTGGGATAGGCCAATTCTTATTTTGTAGAGTTAAGGAGATTTAGAGACAAGTGGAGATGACCTAAGGACAACTCGGTGTTATAAGCGACAAAAGTGAGTGTTGGTACTTTTGATCGGTAGGCAAGGTAGTGTAGTGATTTTAATTCAGCCTGGAGTGTTTTAGGACTCTCCAGAACCTTGGAAATAATCTAATTCAGTCCTTTCGCAGGTAAGCACACGATCTGCTATTATGATGACAGTCTTTATTAACCAATCATAAAATAGATAAAACATAGAAGAGGGAAAATCTTCCTGTTTCATACAAATTTTGTTTAGTGAGCATGCAGGACTTTTATTTGTAAAGAACATGAAAAGGAAAAATAAAAGAATTGTGATTTTAAGTCAAAATTTAAGGAGGAACAACATTTAAGTTTTTGAAATTTTTAGTTTGCAATTATTTAGGTATTTGTTAATGAGGTAAATAGTAAAATATGGATGCAAACAGGCAGAAAGACCTCTAATAACAGTTCTTCTTCTTCTTCTTAAGCCAAACTGTTTCTTGAGTTTCGGATCCAAGGAGATTTTCAGCTTTACCTAGAGACCAATTTTTAACTTCATTTCCAGGTGTGAAGGAAAAAAAAAATATTCTTAGACTCGTAGGAAGTTCAGGCGGGAGTCGGAGGGGCATGGGTTTGCCAGCCCGGCACCGTCCTCCTGAGATTTGGTCTTTCTCTTTCAGGCTTTCCATCCTATATAGAGTGACTCTGCTCCCCATCAAGGGATCACCACATTGGGAGGTTCTTTTGAAGGCTCTAAGGTCTTTGTGAGTCAAGGAAGAGAGGAAACCAGTGCATCTTGAATTAATGGCTCAGTGACCTGCCTTTCTTCCACCTACGTCTAGGTACACTGGGAACATTTCCTCCGGGCATAAAATTTAGAGGGGTGCAAAGGAATGCAATAATTCAAATAAACAAATGTTAAACAATTAAAAAAAAGTATAAAAACATGATGACCAAAACATCAAAAAATTGTTACTTGAAGTATAATTGACACACAATGTTACATTAGTTTCAGATGTACAATGGAGCAATCCAACAAGTCTCTACTTCGTGGGGTGCTCTGCCCAAGTCCAAGTCCCCTTTGTCCCCGTCCAGCGCTGTGGTATTCTCACCCACTGTGTTCCCTGGGCTCTGATCTTTTTTCCTCTGACTTATTCATTCCATAACTAGAAACCTGTATCTGTCACCCCCCTTCTCCCACTGTGCCCACTAGTCCCCAAATCCAACACCAGTCACTTTGTTCTCTGTCAAAGTATCAACATTTAAACTAAAGACAAGATCATCACCCTGTCCTATTTATGCTTCCAAATTCTCTAGTTCTGAAAATTGTCACTACCTAAAATATTTTGTTCTGTTTTCTATTTCTGTATATTTTTAAAGATTTATTTATTTCTGTATTTGAGAAAGAGAGCACTTGAGCAGAGGTGGGGGTGCACAGAGGGGGACAGAGAGAACCTCAAGCAGACTTCCCGCTGAGTGCAGAACCCCATGAGGGGCTAGATCTCATGGCCCTGAGATCACAACCTGAGTCGAAACCAAGAGTTGGATACTTAACCCATGGAGCCCCCCAGAGGCTCCTCTATTTGTATATTAGGTGTAAATTTTAACCATCTACCCTTACCTTTGTCCTTTTATTTGTGGATGTGGTGTGAATTTTTGTGCAATATCTCTGTGTTTTTATCTTTGCCGCCATCTGCATGACCTCCAGTGAGTTACCTCATCCCTCTGTTCCTCGATTTCTCCATCTCTAAAGTGGGGATAAGAATAGTGACTGTGTGAGGCTGTGCACAGACCCACTGTATTTGTCTGTGGCTGTATCAAGAGCCACGTCTTGCAAAGTCAGGGCTCTGTCGACTTTGATTCCTGTGTTGTTTTGCTGCTGCTCTGATTTTCAAGGTCAGTGAAACTATGATCTCTTTATGTGCCACCCGTGGTGTTTGGGGTGAGGAACAAGAGCCCCTCACGTTCAATTGGTTGCCAGATTTTCACCAGATGTCTCAGCGGCATTCCCTCTCCTCCCCAACTTGGGATTCTCCGCTCCCAGCTTCGCCGTCTCTACAATGTGAGCGGCGCATCACCCATGTGGGTAAGCGTGGTCTCAAAGGCTCTGAGTGAGAAGCAGAGGAACACGACTGCTCCTCACACGAGGGTCCTGCTTCTCAGCCCTGTCATATCCAGGTAACCAACTAAGCCATGTATACTGAGAGATTCTGGAAAGCTCTCCAGGGTGGGCACGCACCTAAAATTCCACCACTCCTTTTAGGCTAAGTGTGAAATGTTCTACTCATCTCTCTTCTCAAATGCAAAACCTCTGAGAATTCTATTTTAATCCTGGCACAAGAATAATTTGACAGTCTGCAGGTGGGAGAGTACCAAGGAAGAGATATCTAGGAATCCAAGAGAATAATCACCAACTCTTGAGCAACCACTGTGGAAGCACTTACTGAGTATCCAGCACTCTACTGGGGTTAAAGACACAAAGAAGTCTGCACCGTGGCCCTTCATCTTAGTTAAGCGGGTCAGATACACTTGAGACATGGGGACATTGGCTGCGGGCTGGGCTGGAACACGGGGCTTCTCTATGCTTCAGTTTCTATTCTCCAAGGGACTTAGTTACAAGAAACAAATGAGGAAGACGCCTGGAGTATGGTGAGTCCTCAGGACCTATGAGCTGGTGTTATTTTCATTGTCTGGCACAGGAAAGGTCTTAGATGAGCCAAAGGCAGGGGGATTCTCATGGTGGCAAGGATGGCTGAGTGGGTTTTGAAGAATAAGTAGGAGGTTGTTAGGAAGTGGGGGAGAAGAAGAAGGTTGGGATGGAGGGAACCACCTTAGCAGAAATATAGATGTGAGTAAGAGGAAGCATTCAGGAGCTGCAGAGAGAGGCAGCTGCAGTTAGCGCTGGGCTTTACCGCCAACGCCAGCCACGTAGTGAACACAGGCCCAAGGCAGCGGCCAATGAGCTGCTCACACACAGCTTTCCAAAGCGTCGCCTCCAAAGCCAAGCCTTCCTTGGCTTCCCTTCTTCTTGTGACTTCCTGCTTCACCCTCTCTCATCCTGCCGGACTGAGGACATAATTCTGCTTGAAGCCTTGGCTCTACGCTGCTCCACCAGCCCATAAGCACTGGGAAGTTCAGGTGCGTGTCTCTCACTGGGGTCCCCACTGCCCGCCGGACAACGTCTCACGTGGAGTAAATGCAAATCCTCTCATTGGTGCAACAGGAACCTATTGCTCACCTGCATGAGTCAGGTGCTGCTCCAGCTCTTTGGGACACATCACCCAACACAGGATTCAGATCCCGTCCTCCCACGGCTTGTGTCTGGTCAGGCAGAAGGAGGTAATGGCTGTGATGGAGACAGAGGACCATAAAAGTGATATAAGAGTAAGGTATGCAGTATGCAGCATGAGAGAGGTCCTATGTTTAATAGCAACTATCTTGTAAAATAATATTCCAAAGACTTGGTACAGAAGAAAGGTATAAGTTTTCATCAGAAACGCTGAGGCAGAGCCTGAAGATTAAAGCCAACCTATATTTGTGATGTGCATCTGCTTGCCTTGAAAAATAGTCCTTGAATTCAAATGATTCTCAAACCCTACACAGATACTTCACCAACAGGTCTCATGGATATAGGAGGTTTGGGACATAGGAAGCATCCTGATTTAGTGTTTGGGAAACAGGAGCTGGAGGCCGGTGAATATGCCAGCCCAGAGAGGAGGCAGCCTCTGATATCACAGACTCTACCACGCTCCTGTAGGCGCAGGCCTGGTGGATTTGCTCAGCATCGAACACTCCCAACTCCGGGGAAGGAAGAAGTGTAGACAAAGTCCTGCTCCAAGTTGGATCATGAGTCCCCATGTCACCTAGCCCTTCCACCAACTGGCTGTTCCTCGGGAAACCACCACAGGACATCTGACAGATGTTTTTCGACTAAAAAAATATGACACATGTCTAATTAATTAATGAAGCAATGAAATAAACACTTAGGTGACCCAGGTATTGTTGGAGAAGACAGAGATACAGAACCCGATGGCCCCCTGTGCTCACATTCCAGTAGGAAGTCATGGAAAGGCAGGTCACTGAGCCATTAATTCAAGATGCACCGGTTTCCTCTCTTCCTTGACTCACACTCTGCCATGTGACTGTCCTGAGAATTGCCCCACCACTGTGCCTTCTCCACAACTGCTGTCCACATCCCTGTCCCAGGAGGCTGACCGTGAGGACAGTGTGAGCCAGTTCCCCTGCTGTCTGCCTTCCTGTAGGTTTTTCCAATGACAGACCTGGAGACAGGAGGATGTGGGGTCCCTTCCTAGCTCTTCACCCTGCTAGGTGGCTCCTTCTCCATGGCCTTCATTTCTCACTGAGTGTCAGGAACACCATTCCCTTTCCTGCCCTGTCAGGCCTTCCTGCCACGGCTGATCTCCAGGGGCCTCGCTGTCCTGTTTGGGTCTCTTCCCTCTGCCCACAAGCCTTTCCATTCAGATCTCCCGGTTGAATGATCTGCATGGGCTTCCAGTGGGACCTCGGACTGATACACCAGTTTTATAAATCCCAAGTTCAGACATGGTGGGGAGCAGCAGGATCTAAGGATGTGTTCCTCTACAGATCACAGCGACGACTGAGCCCAGTGACAAGAATGCGTATTGATAATCCATCCCATGACATCATCAGTCCAAGGAAGCCAGAGCCGCAGCCCTCCAGCCTATTGGGTCTTAGCTCTGGAGGGTATTTTCAAGACTGTACATGAGCTGTTAGAAGGAAATAAGCCAAAGAAAATAGGCAAATCTTCTGTTCCGGTATTTTGTTCTTTGAATCCTTCCAGAACTCCCTGTATTTGTCTGTGTCTTCCATTGGAAAAGCAAGGCCTTGGGGCAACTCAGGCCCAAGGTCAAGCCCAGCTCTGACATCACAGGCCGGGTGACCCGGGGACACTTGCTGGTCATGAGTTTACCAGCGCGCAAAGGGGGGAGGATTACGACAATCTTGCAGAATAAACACCACTGCGGGGACCCTGGTGACATGGAGCAGGTCATGCTGACCCCCAAACCACGAGCCTCCTTCTGGAGACACAATCCAACTGTCGGGTGCACAACTATATCACCCTCTTCACGTCAGTCTCCCCAAAACAAACTGTATGAGACTTCAGTTCTGGGTCACCCCTTGTAAGTGCTCGTTTCCCATGAACTGTCCATTACCACAGGCTCTGAGATGTTCGTTGGACTGGATTGAATTTCCGTCCAGAGTCGTTCATGTCTGATACTCAGCGAAGGGTGGGTATTTGAGAAGATGGGCAAAGTATCCTCCAGTGTGTGCTGGGAGAGCAGAAGCTCCCAATCGGGGCTGCACATTACAACGGCCTGGGGAAGGTTTAAACGTGCCAATGCCCCGGCCTCTCTCCAGACCAGTCAGATGGGGATATGTGAGGGGGGGGCCCAGCACCAGCATTGCCAACGCTCCCCAGCTGGTTTCAGCCAAGCTTGAGAACCACCGTTATGTTCCACAATATAAGCGGGAGGAACAGGGAAATTACGGCTTCATCAAAGCACTAAGTCCACAGACCCAGTTGCCTTCATAGGCCTACATGACTGTCACCTTTCATCAAGTCATTACTGATGGGAAACACAGTGATTCCATATCTGGAGACTCTGACTTCATTTTCAAGATCTCACTCATGAATATTGGGAATTGTAATAGAAATACATCAGAGAGGGCGCCTTGGTCTGCTGGGGCTGTCATATCTAATACCATAGACTGGGGGGCTTATCAGCAACAGACATTGATCTCTTGGCTCTGGAGGCTGGATGTCCGAGATCGAGGCGTGGGAGGACTGGGAGTCTGGTGAGGACCACTTCCTGGTTCCCAGACGGCATCTTCCTCAACATGGCGGAAGGGCAAGGGAACTTTGTTGTTTTACTCACTAGTGTACAACCATCATTTCTTTTTAAAAAAGATTTTATTTATGTATCTGAGAGAGAGAGAAAGAGAGGGAGCATGAGCAGGGAGAGGGGCAGAGGGAAAAGGAGAAGCAGACTCCCTGCTGAGCAGGAAGCCCAATGCAGGGCTTGATCCCAGGACCCTGATATTGTGACCTGAGCCAAAGTCAGATGCTTAACTGACCAAGCCACCGAGGCACCCCTATATCCATCAGGTGTAACAATGCCTGGTACACCTGAGGTGCTGTGTTAGTTTTCTCAGGCCACATAACAAATACCACAGATTGGGTGGCTTGAACAACAGACCTCATTGTCTCATATCCCGGAGGCTGGAAGTCCAAGATCAAGGTGTTGGCAAGATTGGTTCCTTATGAGGCCACTCTCCTTGGAGGGTAGATGCAGTCCTCTCCCTGTGCCCTCGCATAGTCGTCCCTCTGTGCATATCTATGTCCTGATCTCCCCTTTTCATGAGGACCCAGTCAGACTGGACTAGGGCCCACCCTTGTGACCTCATTTTACTTTAATTATTTCTTTAAAGATCTTACATCGAAATACGGCCCTATTCTGAGCTGCTGAGGATTAGGATTTCTGAGGGACGTAATTATGAGGGACACAATTCAGGCAATGACAATACCCAGATAAATGGAATAATGAATGAATTCATGAATAAAAATGTTTGCACTCATGGAATTGGGTAAGAATACGAAAATTTACTTGGGACATTTTTCAGATTCCAAAGGGAACAAGTCTGAGGTAGAAATTACTGAAACTCAATGGAGAGTCTGGGGCAAGCTGCCTTTATTCTTTGTTGGTCTCTTCCATGGGACAAAGTACTCATCAGTCCGTTCCTTTGAGAAATTTGGCAGGAGAGAAAATTGAAGACTTTGTCACCTCACAAAGATTGCAAAGGAGAAGAGTGATAGATCTTCTACTGATGTGTCCAGAGCAGGTACCCCTTTGTCTACACAGCATGACCAGAACCGGAGAGGCATCAGAGGTCATGTCCATTTACCCTTTGAAGGTCACAGGGTCCATCAGGCGGCGCCCGAGGTGAGGTGACCATGGGAAAGAGATGGCGGAATGGCATCGTGGTGGCACTGAGGTGTGGAAGAAACTCACACTCACGCCAGCTACTTCTTGGTGGTGAAGTCACATCAGTCAGAAGAGTTACTCAGGTCTGGGCTGAGTCATTTAGCGACTTGTTGGAACCTGTCCCTGTGACTGAACTATGTTTGTGATTAGACTACCACACCCAGGGACCTGAAAAACCTGCCAGAATTACTACGATTGGAAAAACAAAACCAATAGAAGAGAAATCTTCTTAAAATATTGCAGTGCAGAGTCTGAGATCATTCATTATATGCCACGGTCAAGAGCTTTCCATGGCTTACTTTGCCTTGAAGCCTAGGCACTGACTAACGATTTTAGGGATACACTTGTAAAGCGATCACATAAAATTAACAAGGGAAGTAGGCATGATGCATGTTGTTTTCCTGCCTTTGACTGGATAAACAACTGAGTCAGCACTCACTCAAGAAATAACCATGTGTTCTCCTTAATCGTGGTGTATTTGTAGAGTAAACTTATATATACATGAACTTGTAGATCCACTAAGGTCATCTAAGAGTTTCCCACAGCCAAGGGTCTGGAGACGGGCGGTTAATCCAGCAGCTCAAAACATTTCATGGGTCCTTTATGATGGGTGAGCTAGATATTCCTTGCTTAAGAGCCTGGAAATTAAGAGGCAAGTTGAATTTCAAGCAAATAATAGTAGAAGTCAAATGAAGGTAAGAATGAGTGGTCTTCTGAGTGGGGGTTTGCTCAGGAAAAGTCAGCTTCAACACTGTGTGTGTCTACCCATTTGTATACATGCAGGGTTTGCAACACAGACTGTAATAAAGAGGCATGCCATCCCCATGCCCCATGCGGGAGGTCCCTCATCCAGAGGGGAGACATCCATAGAAAGCTTCAGACCCAGTGACAGCCTGGAGAAGTCCCTGCCTATGAGTGTCTCACCCGGGGATGAGCTCCCTGTTAATAGCTCTGTAGGTGTGGGGTGGTCCTCCCCATCAAGCCCCTGGATGCAACTCTTCCTTAGAGCCTGTTTTCTCCCTAGGCTGCTCTGTCCAGCACACAACCTCTTCAAGCGTGCACCACGAGTGACTCCAGAGGGGCCAAGTGAACCATGTCAGGCTGTGTTTGGACGACTTCTGCCTTCCTTCTACTTTCTCTGTTGGGGCCACCAAACAGTTCCACCCAGCTCTCTGAGTGCTTGCTTTTCTCGGTCCCCCCAACAAGCTCTGCTGTGTTTATACAACCTACATCAATACCCTATTGCCATTGATATCAGGTCATTCTTTCCTCGGAGCCTCACACCATACAGCTCAGATACCAGTTCTGGATTCTCTGGCCCCAAACTCCAGGCTCTTTGGGGTTCAGCTCCCACCAGCTCTGGTCTCCTCCAGTTTCTACTTTGTAATAAAGTGAGTTCCTACCCAGCTATCAGTACCGTCAACATGGGATGGACGTCCCTTGGCTTAACATCCCCTGGATCATCATAACCTCCATGGGTGCTCTTGATCCTTGGAGAAGACGTCATACGTCGGACGGCAGAGAAACAGCACCTTGCGCTTGTTCTTACGAAGATGCAGAGGTTGGCGAGCCAAAGCCAAACCCAAGCACAGGGAGAAGTTGGGGAGACTTCTTCACTGTCTGAAGATGAGAGTGAGGACACTATTATTTTCAGGAATCACCCCAGGCCACAAGTTTATGCAAATAATCCCAGAGCGGGTGCTGAGGTGGCTCTGAGAGCCACTGGTAATTAAGGCTCTTCCACCCCAGCATTTTCGGTGATCAAGTCGGTGGAATGTAGTCTTTGCATGGGCCTCCTTCAGACTCCTGAGGCCTAACCAGTCATGATGTCGTAAATAGCAGCCTCTCCTTGTCCATCCCAGAGAGACCGGTTGGTAGAAGGCCCAGGTCCCTGACCCCAGGCAGGGGGTCTCTTGGCCAAGTCCCCCCTCGTGTCTGTGTCTGAGGAACCAGAACGTTCCGCCCCACCTTCTGGGATGCCCATTCTCCTGGGAGGAGCCCTGTCTGCTGTGCTTCTCCTCGTCCCCTCGACACCCCGTCAGTGTGACTTTGCGATTACGGCTAGCTGTCTGACGTGATTTAAAAGACTGAACACTGAAGATAAGCTCCAAACCTCCGGCGCATATTTTGAGTATTGTATTACAAATAGGATGATTTTATGCATTGTAGTATGCTCACGATCTCTTCCCTGAGTTTTATTTCGGGCATTATGAAATCTGTGGCAATTAGTTTCTCACAAGTTTATTTTAGGCTGAAGAATTGTGATTTTCTATTCCTGGGATTTCTGCAGTTCTACCTGCACCACAACCAGCTTCATTCCCAGAGTCGATATTCCCGCCACCTGCCGGGCAGTTTCCCTTTGCTTCTGCATTTTGGGCTCCACTCTGTCCTTGTAAATGCTACTTGGTAAAAGACAAAGGGCTAAATTAGAGGATGCTTGAGGTGAGACAGCTGTAAACATGATTTAAATAGAAAAGTGTTTACCCCCACAGGCAACGGGAGGATGTGTGTACAGAAAGGATGGTAAGATTGTTATTCCATATTTCAACATTGTCTGACTTGCCTGCATTCTGTCAGGGACCCGGGATAGAAGCAGAAACAGGTATTGTAGGACCGTAAAGCGGATCACTGCTAACACAAAGGAAAAAGTGGAATTATTTCCCTAGAGAAAATGCAGAGGTGCAGAGACTTTCTGGGCACCCCGCTGCCCCCAGTGCCTCACTTTTATTCTATTCAACCACTCTCTTTCTCTCTTTTTTAAGGATTTACTTATTTATTTGACACAGAGAGAGAGAGCAGAAGCAGGAGGAACAGCAGAGGGAGAGGGAGAAGGAGACTCCCAGCTGAGCAGGGAGCCTGATGTGGGACTTGATCCTAGGACCTGAGCCAAAGGCAGGTGCTTAACTGACTGAGCCATCTAGACTCCCCCCATTCAACCACTCTTAAAATCATGGTTCGACTGTTAGTTGAGATATGACTCCCTTCCTGGGTGTCTTACATAGAATTACAAAAAGGAAATAAAAACTCTGTCCATCTGGAATTAGGAAGTACATGAGGAATATCAGGGGTTTAGAATAGATGATTTAATGAATATAAAAGGGTTTCTCTCTCCCTCAGTCCCACAAAGAGCATGCAATAAGAAAAATTGTGCTCTATTCCTTAAAAAGTTTGTAATTTTACTTAGTTAAATAAGAAAGAAAAATAGTAAGCTCTGGAAACAGAGTTCATACCTCCACAGCCCCTCGCGACAGAGATTTTGGGTTGTTGACAAAGGGTTCTGCTTGCTCTCGTCGGAGGTGCCGTGACGATCCGCAGCACTGGGCAGGCAGAGATTCTAGCACAGGTGATGATCCTCCCCTCACCAAAAGCATGGCCAGAGCGTGCCGAGGACTTGGGTCTAGGCTTCCTCCCCTCTGTGGGGCAGGGACCTTGCTTCTCTGAGGTGTCTCCCTGGTGGGTGACCTCGGGACAGGGCCTCCTGCTCATTGTCCAGGCATCCTGGAAGCACCTGCCCATGTTGGGACCTGGGAAGTATTTGTATACATTCCCCACTGTACATTCCTCTTATTCCAACCATTGGCCCAATTTACTTCTATACTTTTTCACACCTATTTTACTTCAATTTTTTAAATAAATAGTGCTTTTTTTGCCACCCCCCCCCCCAAAAAAAAAGGTAGAAACCACCTGCTGAGCACGGTGTCATCACAACCACCTCTCCGGTGAGTATCTCCACGTGCTTGGTCTATGTTCACACGGCAAAGGCCACAGGCAGTATGTGGGGGTTATGCCCTCATCACACACCTCGGAGGAGGCACGTGGAGGGCTGAGGTCTCCTCTCCTGGAAACCCCAAAGCTCAGGAGTCAGGACACCCTGAACTCCCAGTTTTTTGCCTGAACCCTTTGACTTGTGGCCAAATTTGAGACACTTAAGAATGTCATGTGCATATTCGAGTTAGAATTGAGCTTAATTTTAAATTCTGACCCAGCATTATCTAAATGCAGCCAAGGAAAGGCTGCTATTCTGTTGACTTAGAGAGCAGGACCCCCATGATTTATCAGCTCATCTGCATTTGTTCATTCCCACTTAGTCTCTGTTCTGAGGATTCTAATTGGTAGAACGGCAGCTCTCAATTATGCTGGAACCCAGGAGAGTCTGGCCATGTTTTCACTGAGCTAGAGCAAAGTCAGGGTCCTGACCTTGACAGTGATGGGTCATCACCCCCCCCCCCCCCGTTTGGAGATCTTTGCTCTACAAGGGTGGGTTAGACACAGATAGACTCACGATATCTGTCACTATGAAATAGATTTAGGATGGAAATGTCTGTTATATTCTGATGTTATGTTCAACCATAGTGCCTCATTGTGCTAATGTTGGATTATCAGCTTCAATGGATAGTTGTCCAACCAAAGAGAGGAAAATTTTCAGATCCTATCCTTAAAAAATATTGCTTCCATAAGCTATTTTAAGCCATATTTCTCTTGGGATGATATTTAATAAAGTTGTCTGATCAACACAAAGGATGTTTTACTATTGGAGATGCTCTGATTTATCAATATCAAGTGTCTGTTTGAGAAAGTTATAAACACAGACATTGTAAGTCATAAACTT
>PISX010025855.1:0-25493 GCA_004024625.1 Mellivora capensis | reverse complement strand
AACAGTGTAAGAGGGTTCCCCTTTCTCCACATCCTCTCCAACACACGTTGTTTCCTGTCTTGCTAATTTTGGCCATTCTAACTGGTGTGAGGTGGTATCTCAATGTGGTTTTAATTTGAATCTCCCTGATGGCTAGTGATGATGAACATTTTTTCATGTGTCTGATAGCCATTTGTATGTCTTCATTGGAGAAGTGTCCTTTTTTTTTTAAAAGATTTTATTTATTTATTTGTCAGAGAGAGAGAGAGAGAGAGTGAGCACAGGCAGACAGAGTGGCAGGCAGAGGCAGAGGGAGAAGCAGGCTCCCTGCCGAGCAAGGAGCCCGATGTGGGACTCGATCCCAGGACGCTGGGATCATGACCTGAGCCGAAGGCAGCTGCTTAACCAACTGAGCCACCCAGGCGTCCCGAGAAGTGTCCTTTTTATCTTTATAATTAATTCTGAGTAATTTCCTTGCTTCATATTTGATCTGAATTTAATATAGCCATGCAAGATTTCTTTTAAATAGTGTTTGCATGCCATATACATTTCCATCCTTTAATCTATCTCCTATTATATTTAAAATAGGGTTCTTATAAATAGCATATGGTTGGATCTTTTTTTAAAATAGATTTTGCCAATTTCTCCCTTTCAGTTGGTATGTTCAGAATGTTTACATTCAATGTAACTACTGGCATGTTTAGATTTAGGTATACCATTTTCTTGTTCTTTCTTTGTTCTTTCTGTTTTTCATTCTCTTTTCCCTTTCTTACCTAATTTTAATCTGAGTGTTTTTAGAATTCCATCTTAATTTATTGATTCAATGTTTGATTATATTTCTTTGAATACTTTTTAAAGTGACTGGTTAGGGGCCACAATATAGATACTTCATTTTTCAAAGTATACTTAGAATTAATACTTTACTACTTTGAGTGGGATGTAGAAACCTTATCAATAGCAAGAAGCAGTGAATCTCTGGTATGCTAAGGTTCTATACATATAAAAGGGGTGAGGCAGTGCAGTGACAAAACAAGCTGAAAAATGATGGATTAAACAAAACTGTTGCATGGGGAGATTTCCCAGAGAGACTTTGAGTAAACTGGTGTACACTATGACTCTTTAATGGGGAGGGTAGACTATTTAGCATCTCTCAAGCTTTCTGATCAGAGAAGCCCTAGTTTATGGATTTTCCCCAGGACTATACTTTACAGAAGGCTGCCTTCTATGTGGGTAGGTGCTCCATATTTTTTGAACTGAATTGACAAAGGCTAAGTATTACCCCCTTCATTTGATATTTGAGGACAGCCTATTTCTCCTTGTTTTTTCTTTTCCATATTAACTATTCTCTTTGGACTTTCTTCCTCTGTAATTATTACCATACTTTCTTATCATTGCCTTATTAAGTCTTTCTGCCTTCCACACTGTAAAAACTGGGAAGGCAGTTTCACCACTTATCCCCATGAGCTCTCTCTTTTGGGTATGTTCATGAACAACCTTGAAGAATGGGGTGTCCAGAATGAACCTGCCATGTCAGAGGTGATCCAACTAAGGCAACCCAATGGGTGACAATGTCACTACTGCTGTGTTTTGGACACTGACTTTCTCATCTGCCCAGGATCATTTGGCTTTGCTGGCAGCCATCAAATGATCCTGCTGACTCACACAAAGCTAGCAGTCAATTGAGATCCCTGGCCCTTCTATATAGGGAGCTGCTTCTCCCGATACTTCTTCCTACTTTTGCCATTTTCTTTTTGTTTGTTTGCAGGTTCAAAACAGCTTTATTGAGATGTAACTCACATAGCATAAAATTCACCCACTTGAAGTATATAACCCAGTGGGTTTTGGTATATTCACAGTTTGGGACCTATTGCCACAATTAATTTCAGAACATGTCCATCATGACAAAAAGAAACACTGTACCCTTCAGTTATTACCTCTTAGTCCCCCTGGACATAGGCCACCACTAATCTACTTTCCGTCTTTATAGCTTTGCCTATTTTGGGCATGTCATATAAATAGAATCATATGTGGTCTTTTGCGACTGGCATCTTTCACTGAGCATAATGTTTTCCAGGCTCATCCATGTTGTAGCATGTATCAGTAACTCATACCTTTTTGAATAATATTCCATTGCATGGCTGGAGCAGAATTTGTTTATATATTCATCAACTGATGGATATTTGGATTGTTTACTTTCAGCTATTGTGGAGAATGGTGCTATGAGCATTTGTGTACAAGTTTTTCTGTGAACATATGTTTTCAATTCCTTTGAGTATGTACCTGTGAATGGAATTTCTGGGTCCTGTGGTCACTCTATGTTTACCTTTTTGAGGAACTGCCAGACTGTTTTCCAAAGTGACTGCTTCATTTTTCATTCCCACCAGCAGTGTACCAGAGTTCCAATTCCTCTACATCCTCTCTAACACTTGATGTTTTGGAGAAGAGCTGTTGTAAGAGGTGTGATGTGGTATCTCATTGTAGTTTTGATTTTCTTTTCCCTGATGACTAATGATGTTGCATATCTTTTTATCTACCTATTGATCATTTGTACATCTTCTTTGAAGAGATGTTCATTCAAATCCATTGCCCATCTATTAACTGAGTTTTTGACTTTTTATTGTTGAGTTAAAGTATTCCTTTTACATTCAGGATAACAGACCCTTCTCAGATATTTCATTTGCAAATATTTCTCCTATTTTTTACATTTTTTTTTCTCTTTCTTGGTAGTATCCTTTCAAGCACAAAAGTTTTGAATGCTGGTGAAGTACAATTTATCTTATTTTCTCTTTTTCTGCTTATGTTTTTCATGTTATATCCCCCAAACCATTGTCAAATCCAAGGTCATGGAGATTCATCCCTATGTTTTCATTTTAGCATTTTGATCCATAATGAGCTAATTTTTCCATATAGCGTGAGGTAGGGTTCTAACTTCATTCTTTGTAATGTGAATATCCACTTGTCCCAGTGCCATTTGTTGAAAAGACTATTCCCCATCCCTTTAATGGTCTCAGTACCTTGTTGAGAATTAACTGACCATAGATATAAGGGTATATTTCTGGACTTCTAATTCTATTCCATTGGTCTATAAGTCTATCTTTATAGAATTACAACACTGTCTTGCTTACTGTTGCATTGTAGCAAGTTTGAAATGGGGAAATGTGAGTCCTCCATCTTTGTTTTTCCTTTCTAAGATTGTTTTGGCAACTAACTTTATCCCTTACATTTCCCTATGAAGTTTAGGATGACTTATCATTTCTACAAAGAAGCCTGATGGGATTCTGATAGAGACTGCATTGCTTCTGAAGATCAATCTGGTGAGTATTACCATCTTAACAATATTAAGTCTTCTGATTCATAAACATAGGCTATTTATTTAGATCTTTAATTTCTTTCAACGTTTTGTAGTCTTGAGAGTGCAAGTTTTGTACTTCTTTTGTTAAATTATTCCTAATATTTTATTCTTGATGAATTTGTTTCTTAATTTTCCTCTGTTCACTGCAAAGTATATAGAGATACAATTTGAATTTTGTACATAATCTTGTACCCTGCAGCCTTGATGAACTCTATTAGTTCTAATAGTTTTTATTTAGTGAATGCCTTAGAATTTTCTATATATAAGATCATTTTATTTATGAATAAAGATAACTTTACTTCTTCCTTTCCAATCTAGATACCTTTTATGACTTTGACTTCTTAATACTAACAGCAGAATTTTACATTTATTCCTATCACATCTAATTTTGTTTGTTTTAACCATAGCTCAGTTCTCTTAATTTGGATGATCTTCTAATGCATTTTATTTGCAATTCATCTTTTTACCCCAGCAGTTGGCACAGTGTCTCGTGCTTTGCATTCAATAAATGTTTGCAAGATTAAGATTATGGTATGGATCTGTAGTTTTGGCAAGGATGTCTTCTTTGTGGTTTTTTTTTTTTTTTTACTGTGTTCATTTATTTACAAATGTCAAGCAACAGGGGAGCCATTAAAATTTCTAGGGCCCCAGGATATCAAGGTGGTGGCAGTGGCACCAGAAGGTACACTTTCAGAGTACCAAGAGGCCACACCAGAAGTAGGAGACAGCAGCTTCAAGAAGCAATGGAGACATTTGTACAAGTACACTTGTACTTGTAGACACTAATTCCAGAGGACAGAGGTGAGGTATTCTCACTTGACTCAGGCAGAGATAACACCTAAGAGGTCAGAGCAGGAAAGGAGGATAATAGCTATTATGATGTAGGGGGAGAGACCTTGGTCATGTGCAAATGTGAAATGCTTTCTATGGACCCTTAAAAATTAATGGAGGGGAATACTCTCAGTGGTCTGGGGACCCCAGAATAAGAAGTTGGGGTGAGAGTTAAATGTGAGTCATTCTGTCTCAGGCTGCCATGGTGTGGGAAAACTTGAACTGTACATGCAAAAGTCTCTCCATCACAAATGGTTTCTTTGATTCTCCCTTCCTTTCAAAATGCTACATCAAAAACTAATGATGGGGTGCCTGGGTGGTTCAGTTGGTTAAGCGTCTGCCTTCAGCTCAAGTCATGATCCTGGAGTCCCAGGACTGAGTCCCGCATCAGGCTCCCTGCCTAGTGGGGAGTCTGCTTCTCTCTCTGACCCTCCCCTTCTCTGCTCTCTTTCTCAAATAAGTAAATAAATTCTCGAAAAAAAAAAAAAACCCTAATGATGTATTAGACAGTAGCTAACTGAACATAATAAAAGAAAATGCAGAATGATTTTTCTTTAATATTAAACCCCTAATATTTCCCCTTTAATATTAAACCCCTAACCCCCAGCTCTTCTTCTTCAGATCCCACACTGTCCACAACATATTGCTGTTGGTTTCAGTGCCCACTGTCTACCAGATCTGCCTGCAACCCCTCCGATTCCACTCTCCCATGACAATCAGTCGATGTGTTCATGTTTTTGAAAATATTTTTTCTGTCTGTTGTTTGGATTAGACAGTTTCTATTGTTCTCCCTTTAAGTTTGCTAACTTCTCCCTCTGTCTTCTTCATTCTTTTCTTGAGTTCATTGGCTATTTTATTTTTCATTTATAAAATTTCCTTTTGGTTCTTTTTATGTTTTCTATATTTTTAGTGAGACTTTCTATCTTTCAGTTTGTTTCCAGGGAGTTGTCCTTAATTCCTGAAGCATGGTTTTAGGAGCTGCTTTAAGTCTTTGCCTTTTAATTCCAACACTATCCAGTTGGGGCTGGTCTCCAATGATTGACTGTCTTTTCTCTTTTGAGTTAAAAATTTTTGTTCTTATACTAGGTAATTTTCAGTCATATCCTGAACATTTTCAGGGTCTTGTTTAAATTCTAAGAAGACCATTTTGTTGTTGTTGTTGTTTCTTTGTTTAGCAGACAGTCAGCCTGGCTAAGGTCAGGTCACAAATTCCAATAGTTTCTTTCACCTGTGGTTCCAGTGTCAGTTCTGTTTCTGAAGGCTTTGTAGTGTTATTCAGATTTGGCTCATGTGTGTGCCACTCAGTGGCCAGTACAGACCTGGGTGTTGGTCTACCTTAAAGCAGGATTGTTAAAGCCTCTGGATTCATGCATGCTCAGCTTGAAAGTAAGGAGAGTATGTAAACAACTTTATGGAATCACTGTCTTGATCTCCTTCCTCTCTGGGATCTATCTGCCTGACACATGCACTCCCTGAGGTCCACTTGTGGACTCCTCAATTATGCCATGCAATTCTCATGACTGTGTCTACATTTGGGACCAAGTGGTGGAAGGATGGAGAGAAGACAAAGCCATGGGCAGTCTTCTCATTTTTGGTAGCACAGCTCCTGTGTTCAAAGGCGTCTCTCTCCATTAGAGTTTTAGGCTTCTGTTTGTCTGCTTCTGCTCTCACTGCCACCAGAGGATTTTTTGAGGGGTGTTGACTTGACGGTACTTTGAATTCTGGTCTCCTTCTCTAAGTTGCATGCTACCATTTATTCTTCTGAGTTCTTAGCTAGCTGCTCCATTCATTCTGTCCATGGTTTACAGTTGCTTCCAGTGGGAAAGACAAGATGGAGTGTGATTACTCTGCCTTCCCCAGAACTGGAACCTTACACTATTTTTTTTATTATAGGCAAATATCCATCTCATGGGCCAGTTGCATAGTTCAGTCTGAAAAGTCTCATCTATAACATTTACCTCATTTCTCTTTCTCATCATATGGGCAGATACAATCTCTCCTTCACCAAGTTCATTAGACAATTCTATTTATATTGTACTTAATGCTTTATCACTCCTGAGATATTTATGTTTACATAATCCTCGGACCTCCCCATCAGGCCAATGCTCAAATACAGAATCTGTCCATTACCTCTCTTGCCTCTGGAGCACTATAGATCTCTCTCATCTCAAATTCACGTTATGGAAATTCTAATAGCCCAAATCAAATCGGTGATGTATACAACCCTTACTGTATTCATATGATGTCTTCTGTCCATTCTAAATTATGTAATCTTAAGCTATTTTCATTATGCTCAGGAACAAGATCAGAGAGGCTATTATTGTTATGAGCTAACAGTGAGCAGCTGAATAGTGATTCAGAGGCTCTAATGAATATAATAAGAGAATAAAATATTGAGTGTAAATATTGGAAAACAATTTTTCTTTTTGTGATGAATAGGACTATATTTATGGAATTCTCAAGAAACTATAACAAGAAAAAGCCCATTGAAATTAAAAAGAGAATTTGGTAAGATGACTAGGTATAGGAAAACATTTTTTAAAAATAGATTTTTCTACCCCAGGAAGTAGAAAAATATTCCATTCACAAAAGCAGCAAAAAAATATAACATACTTAGGAAGAAATCCTACTCCTTGGACTCTCACTCCAAGGACTGGCAAACTGGGGCTGGCAGGTCAATCTGTCCTGCGGTCTGTTTTTCTATGGCTTTGGACTGAGAGCTAAGAATGGTTTTTAAATTTTTATGGGACTGTGAAAAGAAGAATATGCAACAAAGACCATAAGAAGCCCACAAAGCCTAAAATATTTACTACCTGGTTCCTTATAGGAAAAGTTTCCATAGAAGTAGAAGTGCCAGTATAGAAGGATATACGTGGATACTACAGCATATTTTATGTTTCAGAAAAATGGAAATAAAGCAAATACCTGTCAGCTAGAAAATGATAGAATATATTATGCTACAACCATTCTGTAGAATATTATGCAGCCATTAAAAGGAATACAATATAGCCATATATGAAATTTATATATATGAAATTCAGGATGCAGTGAAAAGCAGGATACAGAAAAATTGTACATGATGATTTTTACCTTTTTTTTTTGTAGGACAAGCAACCTAATCCCCCATTATAAGTAAGTGAATGTTAATATAATTATATCAACATGGATACAGAATCTGAATGTTAGATTAAGGGGCATGAACATTTTTATAGGTCTCAGAGGTGTATGAGTGGGAGTGAGGAGGAGAGAGATTGGCTGCAGCTGTGGTCTAGGGATATGAATCTTTATAATGCAATCTTTATTACTTATTACCTGGTTTTCTAATATTAAAGGTGGCTAACTTCCTATTGGCAGACTACTGCCAAATCTGTTGTTTCCTTCACCACCAAACCTTCTCCCAGTGGATTTCTTGTTTAGAAACAGCATCCATGGATTATTCTCTAGCATTTGAATAGCTCTGTGGCTTTGGCAGCAGTCTGACTCAACCCTGACTCTGAACTCCTTCCTCTGCTGCAGTCTATCCTTTCCCCCTAAGTGACAACAGCAGAAAGGTATTGCCATTACTGTCCTGTTGAGAACTGCTTGCCTAGGGAGTCCCCATCACACATGGATTAGTGACTGTTAGGCCAAAGGCCTCTCCAATTCAGCTTCACCCCTTGTGGATATGGTAAAAGGCCCTCTGGGTGTTGGACCCCTTTTTGCATGGCATCACCTCTGTCATGGGAGCTAATAAAGGTTTTGTTCTAGTTATCTCACTGTGGGTAAAGTAAAGCCAAACCCTTCATGACTCCCCTCCATGACATATATACAACACTGGAATATTTACCCCTGCAGGATCATTTCATAACATTTAGACATAGACCTACCCTTGCTTTAGGTTATTGGTGCAGGCGATTAGTAAACTTTTTGTCTTTGATGTCCCTTGTCTATTAAGTTTACTTGGTACATTACCCATTTCTGTAGCCATTCCTTAACTATATGCTTTTGTCTTCCAACAGAAGGGTCTACCCAAGGACCTTGCTATTTGCTAATGAGTTGCTATATTCCAATTATTTATTAGGAGGTTTTCTAGACTTCAGCATCATCTCAACATGCGTTAATAAGTTGTTTTGCAAAATACAATAAAATTTTTAAAATATTCAGGCATCATTAAAGATAACTTCAATAAAGATTAAATTAATAAAATCAGTCTTTGCCTCATTACAAAGCTTATGTCTTCAGCAATAAAATCACCAGACTAGTGGTCTGGTAAAAGGTTTAACATTCTGTACGCAGGGGTCATGTACTCATGTAGTGGCCAGTGGCTACAAGACAAATTATCTGAAATGGTCATATCCAGTTTGGGCCCATATTTGTTTTAGTGAGTGCTATGCAGTGTGATCACATTACCCTGGATATCTTCTCTAGGGCAGTGCTCTTGTTAGGCAAGCCGATGGAGAGATAGATGAGAGCTGATCTGTGGTGAGGTAGGGTGGATAACTCCCAGTTATAGGCAACTTCCAATGAAGAAGAGCAGAAAAACCAGTCTTACCCAAGGCATTTTTTTTTTAAAGTTAGGGAAAAGCAACTGTCCTAGAGTTCTTCGAAAAATCTTAAGAGAAAATTAAAACAAGTGGCAGACTGGAAGAAAAACATCTGCTATTTACTCCATAGACAAAGGCCCAATATCCAGAGGACACAAAGAGCTCCTACAAATCAAAAAGAGCAATTCAACCAACCAATGGGCAAAAGATATGAGACACATGAAAAAGCATTCAATTCCACCAGCTGTCAGGGAAATGCAAATTAAGACAACAATGAAATACCATTTTTTGCTCTCCAACTGGCAAAACATAAAATGACTGATATCATGTACAAGTAAGGGAGCAGGGGGATGGGTACTGTCACACACTGATGGGAACACAAACTAATAAAATCCTCTTGGGAAGGCAACTGGGGAGTACTCATTAAAATTGAAAATACACATCCACCATTGTTTTCCCCAATTCTACTTCCAGGCATCTAACTCAAAGAAACAATCACATTTGTACACAAAAATGCATGCAGTGTTTGTGACAGAAAAAAATTAGGGAAAAAAAGTGAAATGGCCATTACAAGGGAGTAGCTAGATAAATCATGGTTTATTCATACTTACAAGTAGCCCCATCAAAAATGGTGAGCAGGGGCGCCTGGGTTGCTCAGTGGGTTAAAGCCTCTGCCTTCGGCTCAGGTCATGATCCCAGGGTCCTGGGATCGAGCCCCGCATCGGGCTCTCTGCTCAGTGGGGAGCCTGCTTCCTTCTCTCGCTCTGCCTGCCTCTCTGCCTACTTGCGATCTCTCCATCAAATAAATAAATAAAATCTTAAAAAAAAATGATGAGCAGTAGGCCCACACTCACTGGTACATGAGAAAAGCAAGGTGTGAGTAAGATGTTCATTATGGTCTCATTTATGCAACAAAACTCCCCTCTGGTTACTCCCCTCTGGGGAGGGGCCATAGTTGGTACTGGGGAAAGGAAATTAAGAGGGCTGTCACATTTTGATTTGTATATTAATGTAGTGTTTGAACATTCTGCAGTGAAAGTACATCTAAGAATCCCGTGCATAATTAAAAAGAGACAGAAACTAAACCTCCAAGCAATTTATAACTTTCTAAACTCCACATCAGAGGAGAGAGCCTAGGAAGGTAGACCTGCCCTACCTTGGCTGACTTAGCCCTTCCTACCTCCTGCCAACCTCTCTGTCTCCTTCCCTTATTATATTGTTGAAAGTAAAGAGGGGGGTAAAGCCTTTCTTTGCTGGCTTATTTTCCTTCTTTTTATCATTAACTTGAACTCAGAGAGAACATGTGACTTTCCTGGGCACTTACACAACAGGAACCTAACACCTTCTTAGTTGAGTTGTGAATACTCCTGCCAACCAAAGGCGTTGACCTTGGAGCCCAACAGAAACTGGTTCCAGCTCTGGCTCTACCCCTCACTAAGTGGTGTATTATTGAGCATGTTTATTAACCTCCTTCAGTCTCAGCTTCTTTATCTATAATAACAGGATAATACTAGTATCTCTACCAAAGTTAATTATTATTACTATCATGGTGGGGACTCCACCTCTTTGACTCTTGCTGGCCCAAAGTCTGTGCTTAGACACACAATGGCTGGCCTCAAGTTTCTCTGTTTATTCCCATTCCTTTCAGGAAACCCCAATCTGTCCAAATATTGATCCCAAAGTTCAGGGAATCCCAGTGGTACTCCTGCTGGTCCTGCCTATGGCTGCCCTTTCAGGTTTGCTCAGGCAGGTGCCCAGAGTCCTGTTGTTACTATTTTCCCCAAACAAACTGCTAGTGCTGGGCTTTCGTTCAGGAGATGCCTGATTAGTGATGCAGTGTGAATGTGCTTGGGAGGATCTCAATTTTTTAAATGTTGCCCAACAGCAGACACCTACCTGCTGGAAGAAGAGTGCTGAGTCCCTGCAGCAGAGGCTGCTGGTATCTTCATGGTATCTGGTCCCCCTCTGCAGGTCTGCGCTTTAACCAGCACAGCTTGTGATGGAGCTGCACATGTGTATTCTTAGTCTCACTTTGGTAAGCTGTGGTGCAGACTGTATGTTGGGGGTAGGGATGGTCCACAGGGTCGTGTTACTACATGAAGCCAATAGCAAACCCAAGCTGTCTCCACCCTGAACAGAATGACCACTGTGGGGGGAGGAACCACCCTTGTGTCTTCTGCTTTTGAAAGTTTTTCCTGGTTTTTAGCAGGGAACTCACTAGTGTTTTCACGGCGGTTGACAGGAGTCACGGCAAACTCTTTGCTAGGTTCAGCTCTTCCCTGCACAGCATCATTGACAAAGGCTGTACCCAATTGTAAGACAGCTATAATTATTTCTCTTGTTTAATCAGTGTAAGATAATGTAACTCACATTTTCTCCTTAGAGATGAAACAACATGGTACCATTTATCTTTCCCAGCTCGTGCTGCTGGGTTTAAAGATAGCCTCCTTAAAAGAGCCCAGATGTCTATCGACAGATGAATGGTTCAAGAAGATGCAGTAGGTATCTACAATGGAATATTACCCAGCCCTCAAAAAGAATGAAATCTTGCCATTCACAATGACCTGGATGAAGCTAGAGGGTATTATGCTAAGCAAAATAAGTCAGTCAGAAAAAGACAATTATCATATGATCTCACTCATATGTGGAATTTAAGAAACAAGACAGATTAAAGTAGGGGAAGGGAAGGTAAAATAAAATAAGATGAAAACAGAGAGAGAGGAAAACCATAAGAGACAGTGAACTCTAGGAAACAAACTAAGGGTTGCTGGAGGGGAGGGGTGTGGGGCATGAGGTAACTGGGTGATGGGCATTAAGGAGGGCGGTTGATACAATGAGCACTGGATATTATATGCAACTGATGAATCACTAAATTCTACTCCTGAAACTAAAAATATATTGTATGTCAACTAAGCTGAATTTAAATAAAGAAATTTAAAAAACAAAGGAGAGCCTCCTTCCCTTCACAGGGTGTGGAGAGGGCTCTCAGCCTGCAGGGATCACCCACTTACAGATATGTGCCCACCACTCCCCCTCCATGAGCTTCCTGGTTTACATAAAAGTTGGCACTCCTCTGCAGGCTTATTCTGATATCCAGATAATAGTATTGGCTGGCAAAGTTATTTTTGTAATACATGTAAGAAAATTATCATGTCAAGAATGTACATCACTGCTATGATGAGATTAGATGCATCAGCTGCCTTCTGAAAATCTGAAATGACTCTCCTATGAGGGGAAGAAATTTTATTTTAAGGCATTTCATTAAACCAAATAGGTGTTGGGAAAATTGGTTCTTTGCAAAAGATTCCACTTTGAGCCTTAGCTGATGCCATGTTCCACAGTAAAGCCTAAATTAGTTGAGTGTGAAAAATAGACAATAAAAGAACTATAAGAAACTTTAGAAAGCTTTAAACAAATACTCAGCATTGAACAACCCATAGTTATTATTGTTCCAATGACCCTTTCTAAGTACAAAAGCAATGAAGTAAGTCATAAAAGAAAAGATCAATGGGTTTGAGTATATAAAAATAACAAAATAAAACCCTATATATTATAATACACCTTACAAAGATTAGTCACTAGTACTGTTGGTAAACCACAGGCAAAATGGTGCACTGCTTCCTTCAGAACCTGCAAATGAAGGAATTGATAGAATCTTGTAAGAGCTGAACTGGCGAAAATCTATACACAGCTGTAAGACAAAGCCCAGAGGATACAAGATGTCAGTACCTATGCCTGATCTACCAATCCTCCTTTTAAAAAAGAAACGTCCCCTGCTGCCTAAGTGGCCTTTTTTCTGAGACCTCTTTTCCTCCCTGGCTGCCTAGACCAGCAGTGGGTTTCTGACCTCAAGACAGCACATTCTTAAGCTGACCCGCAGCTGCTGTCCTGGAGGCCTAGAAAGGATAGAGCAGGCCACTCAAGTTCTCTTTCCCGTAACTCTGAGCTAAGAAATAGGCAAATAATGAGCCCATTCAGCATGGGGACAGAGTGTTAAAGGATGCTCTCAGGTCCAGCTGGAGCCAAAGCAAACCAAAGTTGAGAGAACAAGGCCTATGGTCAGCAAAACCAGCAGGTTGCAAGAACAGGCATGCGAGAGGTGGCAAGAGACCCCGAGGAAGGCCCGGGGAGGGTGCACTGGGCTCGAGAGCCACTCTGGTTCCCGAAGTCCCCCTGGGTCCCGGTTCTGGCTCCCATTTCAGCTTGCACAGGTCTCAGCTATTATTACTACATACTGAGGAGATTTTTGCCTCCTAAGCCTGAGCTAGCTTGACTGGGTTTCTAGTTCTGAAAATCGAAAGAACCAAACTAAAGGGGATTGTTTCTAGGATCCAGAACACAGTTCAAAGTGATGTGGACTTCATCCTTGAGAGGTGGGAATGGGAAATAATTACAGAAAGTAGAACCCTAATGAATGGTATTTTATCTTTTCTGGAGAAAGGGTTCTTCTGCACAGAAGGGGCCTGGTCAGCCTGGAGACCGACTGTAATTGCTCTAGGGATATTGGCTCCTGTGGGCAATGGACACCCTGGGAGGCTTTACCACGACTGTGAGAACTTGTCTCTCAAAGCTCTTTTCTTTGTTTTGATTCTGTTTGTGCTGAGGGCTGCCTATTTGCCAGCCTTCCAATAACTAATCTACTTTGTTTCTTAAGAGAAGATGCCCCAGACGGAGGCAGTTTAAGAGCTCCTGTCTATAAAGGAACATCTTCCATGGTCCATTTAACACTTGCTCCTTCAGTTTAAGTGAGTTTGATTGGCATGACTTTCCTGAACCCATCCAGAAAGGCCAGCTCCCAGACGATGGTCCCTTCATTAATATAAGACCACCCTGTCAGGATGCTGGGAGAGCAGTCATCCATCTTTCTTGGCTGTCATTCGAACCAAATCATGGGTTCCTTCCTTATACATGACAATTATTAGTGTTACCTCTTGTCAGTTAACATACTCTACAGCTCTCTAGCTTGCTCAGATCATTTTTTGTTTGTTTGATCTCCAAACTATGACAGCAGAGCACTCAGTCCATTCTGTGAAGACATCAGTCATGCTGATTCTGGGCTGTCACTCGTAACTGCCTGTCTTGGAGTTCAGTGTTCCAGATTGCTGCAGGAGGGACCTCGAGAAATCAGCTTCACCCTTTTTGTTTCTAGCTGCCCTGAGCCATCTCAGAAAGAGGCCCACCTCTCCTGTTTCTAAATAAGATTCCTAAAGTCTCTACCCATTTAATTATCTTTTGGACACAATGTCTTTTCCCACGGTGAACTGTGTTTTCTTCAATACAAGTGAAAATTATCTTCTTCCTTTTTCAGACCCTTGAAAGGTGAATTATGACTTGTTGGTCCCTCTGTATGACATTGTGTCATATACAGTCAGCTCGCCTATGACTATGTTCCTTTGGCAGAAATCCACATCACACAGGAGCCTCATCTGCTCATAAAGGATTTTTTCACGAGTAAGTTAATGTTTTTGCACAACCAGGAAAAACGTCACCAAATAAAAAGCCAGCTTGCAGAGCTGAGCCGCCTTGGGCTGTAGAGAAGCACAGGACTGTACACCGCGTTCCTTCTCTTGGTCCGGCGTGGTCAGTGGGCTTTCTTGTTGTGCGGCAGTTCCGACCTTAGTGGGTATTGGTCACGTTTTCGTAACTCAGCACCTCAACCCTTCCTGACGCCCCCTCTTGTATCGCGAAGCCTCAAACTGGACAACAAATCCGATGTTTTAGATAGTGTTTCCCTATCTAAATTTAACACTTCCTTCTGTTTATAGCATTATTTTTATTCGGATTGTAATTGGTTTCATTAGAGCTCCAGTTATAAAGTTGCATGGGTTTTGAGAGGTTGCCCCAATCTCAATTTTCTTACCAGCCTGGTTATTTTCCACATGTAATTCTGCATTTCTCCCATCATAATAGAACCACTGATACTTAAAACCAGCTTTTTAAATTTCCCGTGCACAGCTATCTTTTGTATAGGATAAATCTCTTTAACTGTTATCTTTTCTCATAGGATCTACAATTCATTCCCTTACAGGTATTTTTCTGTTTCAAACCACAGACACATTTCTGAAATGTAGTGAACTTGGCTGTTGTGTGCCCAGCTTTCCTTCCTTTGGAGAAAGAAAACTCTTCAATTCCTTACAAATCTTGTTCAGTTTATTTGGTGCAGGTGATTAACGCCCCCCCCCCCCCAACCTGAGGAATGGGTGGAGCTTCCAGGCCCAACCAATAAACATGTTTCATTCCCCTTGGCTGGAGGGATTGCTTTAGGGATGGACACATGACACAAGCCAGGCTAAGTGTCCTCACTCCAGGGATATTTTGCCAACTTTGTTGGGAAAGATCGCATTTACTGGGATTATGAATTCCACAGGCCATGTAAACTGAGATTTTTCAGGGGTACCTTGTCACTAAATGGGGTTAAGCCGTCAGGGAACTTATTCAAGTAGAACCGAGAGATGAAAGGAGGGGTGGGGCAGGGGAAGAGAAACAGAAAAGGAAAAAGAGGAGGAGGAGGGAAAGAAGGTACGTGTGAAGCCAACTGTACTTCTTCTGGGTTACACGAGATAGTAAATTTCATTTCACGCTTATAGCCAAACATCCTGGACAATACAAGTTGAGCATAAATGAATTGAGTTTTTTTGATAAATGTAGTTTAAAACAATCACACAAATACTTTAAAGCACAGACAGAGCTTGTTATTTAAAATAAACATGTGGTGAACTGTTTCATAAAGCCAAAGATCTACTCATCCCCTCAGCTGCTTTTCTCTGAACCATCTCTCTCCTCATGGAGCAAATGCAATGTGCACAAGGAAATGCTGGGCAGAGTGGAAGTCTTGGCTTCTGCGTTTCTTAGTTTTGAGAATATAGTATTTTCTCACTTGGTGGTAACATATTTTTATCTTGTGGTCACTGATGATTTCTATGCCTGCCCTTAATCAGGCTTTCTCCAGTGCTTATTGGTTACTGTTTTACATGAAGCATAAGTACTTCATGACACTCATTCCTACTACACCTCATCTAAGTTACTGCTTTAAATTCTCTCATGTTTCCTGAAGCATCAGTAAACCCACTCAGTTGTACGGAGCTTGAAAATACAACACCACTATTCCAATTTCTAAACCACTGAAGAGAATGGTTGAAACCCATGTGGGACACTGAATCCTACCAGGCTTGCTGCAAGTCCATAGCATATCTTTTTGCAAACCAGAAAAAGTCATCCCTTCCTAAGAGCAGACACAAGCCTGGGCTGGTGCACATGGAAATGAAAGCAAGGGCAGGCTGTGTTTCAGGCACCACCCGCCCCTGCAACTGAGTTCCAACAGGCACAAGACAACCTATCGTTAATCATGTTACAAAGACCCTTTTCATCTTCATGAGCTGTGTGTGCATGAGCTAGGCTGAAGTTTGAGTCTTTTGTTGGGTACACCGGATAAAGGCCAAAGAGAGACCTGAGTAACAGCTGAGTAAAATTTTAAACTCAGAAACAAATGTCAAAGTCAGATCAATCTGAATTTATGGAGATCATAAACTGTATTTAAAAGTTTTGGAGGACATTAGGAGAAGGAAAGGAAAAGTGAATTGGGGGAAATCGGAGGGGGAGGCGAAGCATGAGAGACTGTGGACTCTGAGAAACAAACTGAGGGATTTGGAAGGGAGGGGGTTGGGAGGATGGGTGAGCCTGGTGGTAGGTATTGAGGAGGGCATGTATTGCATGGAGTACTGGGTGCGGTGTATAAACAATGAATCTTGGAACACTGAAAAAAGTAAAATAAAATAAAGATGTTAAAAAAAGTTTTGGAGTTGGACAGAAATGAAATTTGATTCTCACTTAGTCACATAGCAGGAAACCTCACTGAAACTTCATTTTTTTAAAAAAATCTGCAAAATAATGATAATTCCCTATTTCACAGAACCTAGATTACATCAATGTTAAGACTCATCTTCATTCTAGAGGTTTGTAAACTGTGAAAAAATGGCCAAATGTATCTTGATTCTCAGAAGCATTAAGACTAAAAATCGTGATCTATAATATATGACATAAGGTAATACTCCTGTCCCCCTGTAGGTCATGGCTCTTCTTTGCGAGGATTAAATGAGATAGTGTATTTCAAGTTTTGGCATGACACAGTCAGTGCTTAATACATGGTGGAAGCTGTTGTTGGGGCAGTTGTTAATTGGAACTAGTGACAAAGAGTAACAAAAGATATACTTAATTCAGGTCTTCATATCTAGCAAAATGACCCAGATGTCATCTTTCCCCTACTCCTGGATAAGCTACTAGAAACCAACATGCACCAACAGGTCCAAAAGCAAAACTCAAGGGAAGATCCCAGTACAGAAAGGCACACAAATGAAAATCATCCTATTTACCCTGCTGATGGGGACCTGGATCTGAGAAATGATTTTTCTTAATGCCCAAATATGTAAGAGAAACATTTTATTAAAGAGTGTTGTTCAAATGTGGGGAGGGGTGGCTGGGGTTCTTCGAAGTTGAGTTAGGAGAAAGAAACCTTCAGAGCATTTTGTTAGCTTTCTAGCATTTCCCTTTACCTCCTGCTAACAGCTACTGCTATTACATTTTCTGTGACTTTTGAATTGGTCACTGATTGGCCCACTAGTGAAAACCCTTCTGTGTGGCATCCTGTGATGTTAGTTTTCATTCAGGCCTGGAGGGGTCAGTGGAGGATGAAGAGGTTGTCAGTCAAGCTCTTTCCTCTCTCCTAAAGCAGCTGACTCCTGGACTGTCTAGGCATGGGCCTTATGCCAAAGGACAGCCCTTCATTGTTCCTTGTTGCCAAAGACAATGCTGCCAGTGGTAGAACACAGATGTAGAAGAAGGAATGCCAGAATTCTAGCAAGTGAAAAGTGGCCTGGTTGATGCCACTGCTTCTCACACAGTCTATCTTCCTTCCCCCCAGTTTGGACTCAATTGCAGTTTCAGAGATATGATGAATGGAAGCAGAGCATATGTGAACGTGTCAAATATACAGCCAGGTGGTGAGACGCAGTCTAAAGCTCTTGTGTATGGGACATGTAAATACAATGAAGACACCTCTTCTACAGAAACAAAGACTCTACTTTTTTTTGGGGAGATTCTAAATTGGCTATTTCTTCCATTTCTGATTTCAACTGATTCGACATCAGAATTTATGTAAAATGGTGTACAGAAGAGGGACAGAAAAGGATTTGGTGGCAAGAGTTTATCCACCTAGTTTGTGTTGGCTTATTACAAGAAAAGAAAATACCATGGGAGTTTTGGCTGACTTATTATGCCATGTAAAATTAGATATTATGTGGTCATAACTGCATTGTTTGCCTTTAGGAATTTTTGAGGATGACACTCAAGTGACAGTTCTAGATCACAATGTCAGAGAAAAATTACCCAGGAAGGAACCTGAACTTGAAACACATGGGCTGGCTAATCTGTAGTTCACAAACACAGTTTTCATTTCCTCTCTGCAGGCCAATTCCATGTGCACTCCACAACACCCCATTCCTGCCTCAGGATCCAGAGGCAGGATGTGGCACAGTTTGGGAGCAGAGCTGAGTCACCACCCCACACATGTGATGGTACATCTGTGCCAAGCTCCCACCTCCTGACTTTTAGATTCACTAAGTCTAAGATTTCAGTCACTGGAGACTAAAAATTCCACTTGATTTAATTTCTCCCTAGGAAAAAGTGTGCTTAGAAAGGTCACAAATCTCCTGAAGTCAGTTTCCTTCAAGACTGCCTTGGAGACTTTAAATTTAAATGTGTGTACAAGTTCCACCTTACTCTTCCTTAATCTTAGCCTTGTCTCTGACATGCAGTGATGGCAGGCTGCTTCCTGAGGTCACGGACCATGACAGCTTGTTCAGTAATAAGGCTGAATATCAGTGATCCACCTCACCTGGGCCCCCTTGGATCAAATGTACATTAGGAAGTTGGGTGGCCAGGGGATGGGTTTTAGTCTGCTCTTTGCATAAAGCAAGGGAAGAGTGACATTGGGGCTATTAGGACCACTAAACTAGCTACTTTCTTGGTAGTGGTGAATGCTTGAATCTCAACACTGGTATGAGCTCTGCTTGTTATGACCCAGAAAAAACAAAGGTCCACTTCCCAGGGTTTCTGCTGGCATATCTGGACCCTTTGTGTGTTCAGATCCTCCTCACTGAGAAATAAATTACAGCCCCCCCACCCTCGAAACCTGGCTCTTGGGCAGGGCACAACAGGCAGAGCACAACATGCAGAGCTGTAGGTCAACGTCTGACTTGCCTCCTCTTGAGAATGTGGCAAACCAGATCTATGAACATATGATACTGCACCAAAACTAGAGAGAATTCAGAATTATTTGTGACAACCACCTGTACTCAGAGTGAAAAACTCTATTAGTATAGGCCATTGATATCTTTCATCATGAGTCTATTTCATTAGTGTCGGAATGAACACTTTGGTTTTATTTTGGTTGAGAGAGATATTTTTCAAGAGAAAAACTTTATATTACTTTTTGGGGAGAAGCAGTTTATAAAAGGTCTTTCCGTCTTATCCCTCCAGGTATAAAAACAGACCACTGGGTCCTTGGAGTCCCATAAGGCTGATAAGTCCACCCCAGATGCACTGAGGCCTGCTTCTCCTTCCCTCCCTACATCCCTTCCTTCCAGGTCATCCAGCCAGGAGGGCCAGCATGGTCCTGCTGCTGGGCCTGGGCTGCTCTTTAGCCCTCAAGTCCTGCCATAGCTGATGGGGCACTGACATAGAGGCAATTTCCTTATTGGTTTGGGTCACTGACCCTTCTGATAATCAGACCTCTCCAGAAAAATGTACACACCCTTAACACCCAGTTTTCTTTTTCATGCAGTTTTAGGGGTTTGGGAACCCAGGTCAAGAAAGGAGTTTGTAATCTTTGTTTTTTGCCAGGGATCCTTCTGGCAGTCTGATAAAACCATGGACCTCCCTCAGATGATGATTTTTTGGGTACATAGCAGGGGAGAAAAAAAAGGATTTTAAGAGAAATGAGTTATACTGAAATAGTTATCCAAATTTTAAAACTTTTTGTGGTACAGAAATATCTATATGCTTTTGTATAAATGCATCAAATAATAAGATCAAATGCTAAGTCTAATAACTACCATAATTTTGAAGTCCTGATGAGTCTAAAAGATATTTTTTGATATCTGCCACACTGGGCTGTGAAATGAAAATGTTTGCAATTTCCATGATGACAGGTGTTGCTAGTCCTACTGGGGTCAGCTGCCTCCATTCATCCCTGAAAATATGCTAAATTGCAGTTAGAGGTTGGTAAAAATAAAGGCTAATTTCCCCCCTATCTGAGTTCCTAGATCTTAGGTTAAGAACCCCAGAGACTATAGAGATTCTCTGCATGGTGTTGGGCATGGCCCAGGGCCTGGAGAGGAGAACGTGAGACTCCTCAGGCAGCAGAGGAGAATGTGAGACTCCTATTTAGGGACTGAGTGTCTGAAGCTGTTGTAATTTTCCATATTTTGTAAGAAAAGCCAATGGGGACACTCAAATGGCTTCTGTCCTGCCCTCACGTATGAAGGGAGAAAGGTGGGGACAAGGGAGATAGATGCAGGAAGTCAGCCTCTCTGGCAAGAGGCAAAGGCACAAGGGGCTGCTCTACAGAGCTGCCCCAGCCTGGGAGATGGGTCCCTAGGTGTCTTCTAGTTTGGAATGAAGGCAACATTTTCCTCTCACTTTGAGAAAAATATAAAGCATACTTTAATTGAGTTTGCCTCCTGCCTTAACCTCATCTTTCCAGGGATATTCACCTACATGGCGGGGCCCTGCTGGGCAGCCTGTGTCCTGGGATGGCACAGAGGCTCATTTTCCTTCTCTTCCTTCCACGGGCTTATTGAATGGTGCTGAAAAATGCATGCCTGTGCCAAAAATGCTAAGTATAAGCTTTTGTGGGGTGGGTGTAGAAGTGTTCCACAGCACTTGAAAATATGAAACTTCACTGTAGTCTTGCCTTTATGACTAGTTGAGCTGTTGTTGAGGAACACTGGGGGAAAAGCAAAACTTTCTCATTGGGATGCTAGAGCTCAGGCCTTCATAAGGATGAAAAGTTCAAGTTCTAGACAAAAGAAAACAGTTTTCCTGATGGATGGTAGGGGAGATGACAAACTTCCAAGGAAAGGCACTCTCAAAGCGGCTTCCTTGGCAGGGATGTCCTGAAACTCAGCCTGATGGTTATTTGGAGGGACATCATGACCCGATTTTCACCAGGAAAATGGTCTGTGAAAGAGGCTCACAGAATAACATCTGCTTACCAATTTTGCTTCTTGTTTCATTTATACTTTCTCCGAGGGCCTTCGCTTCAGAAAATCTGCAGGGAGAAAAAAAAAAAAGAATTTGCCATTTTTTGTTCATCCCAAATTATGCGTTAAAAATAATAGATTTCTGGGAACTCTCTAAAATAATTTAAAACTTTATGGAAAGAGATAAAAGAAAATCTAAATAAATGACATATAGTGAGCTTAAAAATAGAGCTAAAATTTGTATTAATTACTGGTATTGTGAATTTTTACTTTTTTATCCAGCACAGAATTATGACGTGCATTTTGGAGTGTTTTATGATGCAAGGGTACTGGAATAAAGCACGGCTGTAAGATGTTTGTGCCCTGCTCTTCTCTATTAATCACATTATCAAGATCTTTTAGTTATAGTCGAGAATACATGCTTACTATAACTTAAATAACATTTTTTCTGATTATTAATTAATAGGTCTGAGGCTGGCCAATTATGGCTGGTTGTGAAACATATCCAGGCCTCCACCTACTTCTGTAAATAATACCGTATTGAACCAGAGCCACCGCGATTCATTTAGATATTGTCTATGGCTGCTTTCAGGTCGCGTTGGCAGAGCTGAGTAGTTGTGGCAAAGACTGTAGGGCCTGTGAAGCTGAAAATATTTACTATGTGACCCTTGACAGAAGGATGCTGACTCCTGTTGCATATGATGTTACATCACATTTTGAAAGTATGAAAACAAAACAAAAAAAGATCCCCAATAACCCCTCCCCAGAAATCCGCTTGTTTTAAGCTCCAACTAGTCTTTTTTCTACTCACTTTATAGAGTTAAGATCATACCATCCACATGATTTCGTTCTTTGGTTATTTTTTACATAACAGTACTAATCCCTCTGCACGTCATTAGAAACTTGTCCATTACCTTTTAAAAAAAATTTTATTTATTTTTTTGATTTCTTTTCAGTGTTCCAGAATTCATTGTTTATGCACCACACTCGGTGCTCCATGCAATACGTGCCCTCCATAATACCCACCACCAGGTTCACCCAACCTCCCACCCCCTGCCCCTCCAAAACCCTCAGATTATTTTTTAGAGTCCACCATCTCTAATGGTTCGTCTCCATGTCCATTATCTTTGATGGCTGTCTATAGTCTGCCGGATGGTTGTGCTGATGTTTACTTAATGACTTCTACTATTTGCCAACAAATATGTATGAGATGCCTGCTGAGAGCCCAACGTTGTGCTGGCAAAGCGGTGTAGGATCTGGTCTATGTGAGAAACATGCGGTCTGGTCCCCTATACATGGGGGACCCTTAAGAAAGAAAGGGAAAGAAGCCTTTCCCTTCTCCTCTCTGCCATGGAATTTAAAGGGCAACTGAAAGGCTATGAAACAAATCCATAATAAATGGCTACAGTAAATCATTGCGCTACCGTGGCTAAACCTGGCTAAGCCACTGGGGTATGACTGGGGAGAGGCCTTTCCATGAGTGGAAGCTTCATGACAAGGTAGGACTGACCTGGCTTTCGTGGATGCATAGGACATATTAGAAAACTCTACCCACCATCATGCTTCATTAACTATCGACACTGAGCCAATTTGATTTTAACGATCTCTTCTCTCCGCATTCCCTCCCTACCCCCTAAATCTTTCTGGATTCCATAAATCCCAGGTATCGTGTTGTTTCATCTGTTAAGTTCTTTAGTGGTGTAGGATTTTGTTAGAGGAGGTAGGAAGAGGAGGGCATTCCAGGCAGGGGAACAACGTGGGCAGAGGCCAGAGTGCCGCGACGGCCCTCTGCTTGATGAGGGAGAAGTGTGAATTATGTCACTGCTATTTTCCGAGTCTGGCTGCTTGGCTTGTGACTGCAGATGGGAAGTTTCCAAGGAAGGGGACTAAATTTCCTCTCAGTGTTAGGCTTCTTGGGTCTCCACCCCAGTTCCCTTATTGGGGTGTTCAGGCTTGTGACAGATTTATGGATGTGCTCTCTTCAGCTAGGGCCTGTCCTCTTTGGGAGAGAAATGCAGGTCCATTTGATGCCACTCAGAGTGAATTCGGTTCAGCAGACATTCTCATAAGTCCCTGTCCTGGGCTCTGTGGGCTCATGCTGGCCTTTGCCTGCCAGACAGGCAGCATCTGAGCTGTGGGCCAGGCCACTCAGAAGATGGGGCTATTTTAATCCTGTACGTTCTGCCAAGCAGGGGGACTCTAACTGTCGGATTGTTGGCTCTGTCCATCCCCAGAACCTAGGACTCCACAAGGCTTGATAATCCTTCCCTGCTTGGTGAAAGACTCCTCTTAGTGCCTGCTCCCATAGCGTCCACTCACCCATTTGGATTTTTCAGAATCAGGAAGATATGAGAACAAGGTTGCAGAGCTGCTGAAATTCATGTCAATTCTGGAGGAAACCAGAGTAGAGAAAGAAAAGGGGAAGCTATCGAGGCAGTCCAGACTGTCTCCACAGTGACTCTTCAGAGAAGCCCTGATAGAGGGCCCGGGCTGGAGTCCTTCAAGCCTTGGTGGTGCCCACATTTGTCCTGGAGGGAGCTGCTTTGTGCTGAGGTGAACCCGCTCCAAAGAGCTGCCCTGCCAGGGCTGGCAGACCCAGTGGGGGAAGCCATGAGCTGTTCCAGTCTCTCTCCTGCAGCTCAGCCCTGAGCTAAAATGGACTTGCCCACTGAAGAGGTGTGGGCTGAGCGCCGTGCTGTCCACATGAGACCATTTTCCCTTCACTCTGCACTTGTCACTGCTCCAGGCCACCCCACCCACATGTGTTCCTGATTCCAGTTGTCAAGACAAACTCCCCTGAGAAAGCCCAGCCCCGAGGAGAAGAAGAGGAGAGTGCAGGGGAGGCGGGAGAGATGAGAAAGAAGGTGACCCCCATTTCTGCCACATTCTTCCTTGCCCACCTGCATCTCCGTACCTGCCCAGCTCACATCACCCTCAGCCCCCCTGCTTCCCCTTTCTCAGGCCCCAGACTGAGCTCTGATCATTAGGAAGGGAAGACTTGACTCCTTCCTGACCTGAAAGAGGCACATTCCCTTAATGAAGTGGCTTAGGGAACTAGCCTGGGTCCCTGGTGCTTGAAACTGTGCTGACTTTCCCCAGGGTGCGCTGTTCCTCTGGAGGACAGCCCCAGCTGCTGCTCATGGGGAGGAGGCCTGGCCTATGTCAGGGAGGCTGTACCTTGGGCAGGGCCAGGGACAAGGCTCTGTGACCCAACCGGGGCGCCCCTGAGGGTCTCCTCCTGGCACAAAGGCATTCCTATCTGGGAGTCTTTGGCTGCACGGCTCATTTCGGGAAGGCAGCTTTGCTGGGGAGGTATTTCCAGCGTGGGGGCTGGCAGGCGGCTCTGTGCACTGCACAGAAATCTCCACCTCAGGGCAAGGCCTGGGCTTGGAAGGGAGAAGGAATGCAGTCCTCTGGCTGCTCTTTCACAAGCCTGGCTTCCCATGACACCGAGCCGTCACTGATCCCACAGCAGCCATGGTGCGCCTAGGGCCGTGCTGGATGCTGTCCGCAGAGTGCAAACGCTTCTCCTTCTTGGCTTACACGTCACATCAGCCATCTCTCGCCCTGGTTGCTCCTTCTGTCTCCTCTTCTGCAGCTATTCCTTAGATGCTGCGAATCAGATGTGGGCAGGGTTTTGTCATGACACTCTCCCTGAGAGACCTCTTCTCCCCAGACACCCCATCACACCAGTACCTTCACTTGTCATCCTCACAGATAGCTCCCAGATCTCCCTTCCAGTCCCGCTTTATTTCTTGACAAACACAAAAACACAGGAACTGATCACCCCCCTTCCAAAAATCCCTCTCCTTCCTTTATAAAAAATGATTATTTTTTAAAATTTCTTTTCAGCTTAACAATATTCATTGTTTTTGCACCACAACCAGTGCTCCATGCAATATGTGCCCTCCTTAATACCTACCACCTGGCTCCCCCAACCTCCCACCACCCCCCTTCAAAACTCCTCAGGTTGTTTTTCAGAGTCCATACTCTCTCATGGTTTACCTCCCCTTCCAATTTCCCTCAAATCCCTTCTCCTCTCCATCTCCCCATGTTCTCTGTGTTATTTGTTATGCTCCGCAAATAAGTGAAACCATATGATAATTGACTCTCTCTGCTTGACTTATTTCACTCAGCATAATCTCTTCCAGTCCTGCCCATGTTGAATCAAAAGTTGCATATTCATCCTTTCTGATGGAGGCATAATACTCCATAGTGTATATGGACCACATCTTCCTTATCCATTCGTCTGTTGAAGGGCATCTTGGTTCTTTCCACAGTTTGGCGACCGTGGCCATTGCTGCTATAAACATTGGGGTACAGATGGCCCTTCTTTTCACGACATCTGTAACTTTGGGATAAATACCCAGTAGTGCAATTGCGGGTCATAGAGAAGCTCTATTTTTAATTTCTTTTTTTTAAATTAAATTTTATTTTATTTTTTTTAAATTTCTTTTCAGCGTAACAGAATTCATACATAGTTTTACACCACACCCAGTGCTCCATGCAATGCGTGCCCTCCACAATACCCACCACCAGGCTCCCCCAACC
>PISX010025854.1:13194-25570 GCA_004024625.1 Mellivora capensis | reverse complement strand
AAATTTGACAATCTGGAAGAAATGGATGCATTCCTAGAGACATATAAACTACCACAACTGAGCCAGGAGGAAATAGAAAACCTGAACAGACCCATAACCAGCAAGGAGATTGAAACAGTCATCAAAAATCTTCAGACAAACAAAAGCCCAGGGCCAGATGGCTTCCCAGGGGAATTCTACCAAACATTTAAAGAGGAATACAGTTTTGCCAGGCTCCCATATCTGTTTTCTCTCTGACAAAATCTTAATGGCAAGTTGAAAGTTGGTACATTCTTGATGTACCACTCATAATGTTGGTGTGATAACTGTTTGGGGTGTGGTGAGATTGTCTTTGTGAATCATTATTGTGTATACCTTGCTTCTATGACAGTATTTTAAAACATGCTTCTCAGGAATGTGCTAGGTAGAGCTACCTATGAAAAACAAAATACCCACTTGAGCCAAAATTTAAAAATATATATTGTTAAATCTGTAAGGTAAACAGCAATTCCAGAAGGAGTAGTAAATTTACTCAAACATGTTTTTGAAGTTGTATAAATTATTTGTCCCTAATGATTATTACAGTGGTAATACTTTATTAGTCATTAATTTTGTGTTAAAATATTTATTTTAGGGGCGCTGGGTGGCTCAGTGGGTTAAACCTCTGCCTTCGGCTCAGGTCATGATCCCAGGGTTCTGGGATCGAGTCCTGCATTGGGCTCTCTGCTCAGCGGGGAGCCTGCTTCCTCCCCTCTCTCTTGCCTGCTTTTCTGCCTACTTGTGATCTCTGTCTGTCAAATAAATAAATAAAATCTTTAAAATATATATTTATTTTAAAATAACAGGTCTTTTTCCTTTTAAAAGTTTCTATTTCAGACTTTTAACTATTGAAAGGCTGATTTTTCTCTCAAATACAATTGAGATTAATTCGAGCTTAAATTTTACTGCAGTATTTCATTTAGACATTTTCTTTCCTAGGTAGTATAGAAAGAGTATACATTTCCTTCAAGTACTCATCCCCCAAATCCAAAGTAGATACTCTTTATTTGTAGATGGTTTCTGTCCTGCTTGGTTCTGTGAGGTAAAAGATAGTTATAACGATGTATGCATTGCAAAAAAATAAAATAAAATAAACTTAACATAAGCTAAAATAAAATTAAAGTAAGAGCACAAAGGGCAAATAAACTTAGGAAGAATAAGAGGTTTGAGTTTGGTCCACAAAATTCATACCAATGAAGTGCTCTAGTAATGTGGTTATAAATTCCGTCAACAAACTTGAAGATGAAAACATGATTGCCAAAGAGCAGGGGTTCGTCCTTTTATCTTCCCGCACATCATTTGTAAGCACTCCACACTGCCATTTATAAAAACTCTCATTACCTAAAGAGATTCTCAGAGGGGCTGGGATGGGTTTGGGGAGAGTTAAGATATATCAGAAAGTGGAGAAGTTTGAAAACACATCATTCTGGTACAGCTTTTAAGGAAGTTATTTCTACTGTAAGAGTCATTGATTTGGGGGATTCACATAATTTATAAGATCAAATGGAAACAAATTGTTTAGAGAAAGTACCATTATCCCTAATATTTAAGCCCAAGAGATTTCTGATGTGGGCACTCTGAGTGCTCTTTACAGCATTCTTGTTGGACTAAGCAAATGGATTGTGTAAGCATCAGCAGTAAAAGTGTCAGAAGGACCGTGTGTGAGCTTGAGAGAACAGCCCTCAATAACTCAGTATTCCTAATGCTGTCTCAGGTTGGCTAGAGGCCTGGTAGCAGGACTCTTGCTTTCTGACCTCTTCGAAAAATAGGTAAACTGATTTTTCCCTTCTGACTGACAGTAATCCAAAGCAGTACTAGATCTTGTTTTAAAAACTTATCATTTTATTGCAGTTTTTAAAAAATCTGGCCAGGAAGTATATATTCCTCATATGCTTCCCTTGTAGTAAGCACTCTTAAGATTTAAAGAGATGCACAGGTGAGTTGGAATATAAGAATTGCATTTGGTTTTTGTTAAGTAATTATGGCAAATGCCGTTTTAAAAAAATTTTTTAAGATTTTTATTTATTTGACAGACAGAGATCACAAGTAGGCAGAGGCGGGCAGAGAGAGGAGGAAGCAGGCTGAGAGAGCCCGATGCAGGGCTTGATCCCAGGACCCCAGGAACATGACCTGAGCCAAAGGCAGAGGCTTTACCCCACTGAGCCACCCAGGCACCCCAAATGCCATTTCTTTAATGTGAAAAAAGAAGTTTGTAACTCAACATTTAATTTAATCAGCAGAGCATTTTTCTTACTCAGTTTTGTGTAAATCATAAATCCCTAGAAATTGCTTGTGTACATAAAGTTATAGAATTAGTCTAGATTGAAGCTTTCCAATTATTATAGATCTCCCTCTCCTGAAAAAGATCTTCGTATACTCTGATATAAACGGCAGGAAAACCGCTTAAGAAATTTCTCATCAGTTTAAGAAAGAGGTAACAGGCGATCTTACTGGGTTTAAACTGAGAAGATAAATGGAAACAGCACTTCCTCTTCAAATAGCCCAAAATAACCCTGCAAAATATTCATAAAGTGTTTTATCAATATCAGTCTTTTACCAGAATAAGAACTTGAAAGTGAAAATTGCAAAGCCACATAGTTCCATGAGTGTAAAAACATCCTAAGTATACCAAATTCTTAATTACTCACCAGTATTTAGTTTTATTAATTCCATTTCAATGTCCATTACCTGGTTATCACTCTGACATGTCATCAGAGAGAAAAAAAAATGACGTAGAGATATCATAAAATCTGCCATAGGCTCTCACCCAGAATACCATCTTATCTTTAGTCATCATGTCTCGTTAGACTCCTCTTCCCTGTGACAGTTTCTCAGACTTTATTTTGAAGACCCTGACAGTTTTGCTGAGTGCTGTGCAGGTAATATGTAGAATGTCCCTCAGTTGGGAGTTGTATGATGTTTTTCTCATGATTAGTCTGGGGTTATAGGTTTTGGGAGGAAGACCATAGAGGTAAAGTACCAGCCCATAACATCATATAAAATAGTATCAACATGACTTACCCTGTTGATACTAACTTCCGTTACCTGCTGAGGAAGGGTTTGTCAGGTTTCTCCACCTTATTCTCTCTCTCCCCCATTTCCATGCTGTAATCTTTGGAAGGAAGTCCATGTGCAGCCATATGTAGAGAGGGGGAAAGTTAGGCTCTACCTCCTTGGAGGCAGGATATTCACATAAATTATTTTAAGTTCTCCATGGGAAATTTGTATATTCTCCCCCACTTATTTATTTATTTAATCTTTATTTATAGTAGTATGGACTCATGGATATTTTATTTTATACTTTGGGTTATAATCTAGTACTTATTTTGTTCACATTATTCTAGCTTTGGCAATTGCAAGCTTTTTATTGGCTCCTGTCTCTTTGATATACCCCCCTTCATTGTGCGGTTTTTTTGAGCACTTCCTAACCTTATTTGTACGCCGTTCTTTTTTAAAAACTAAAAAACGTAGATAATTAGGTAGGCTGGTTCAGCCTTCTTTGAAGGAAAAGATACTGTCCCCGTTTTTTATTATCGAGAATAAAAAAAAAAATCAGTACTTTTTCTTTTACTCCATTTTTCAATATCAAGTAATATTTGGTTCTGCCACTTAGTGTAGCAGTTTTGCCCAGTCACCTTTGATTTTTCTTCAGGGGTTAGTCTTGCTTGTAGGTCGCCTGTTTTGGAGGGTCAGTGTGTATTTTGGATTTTTCTTTTTCCTTTTTTGTTTCCTTAGCAGTGGAGTAGGAAAAGTACAGCTCAAAGGAGAAACTGAAATCATCAGTATAAACTTGTTCAGAGCAGCTCTTCTATTACTAGGTCTCAAGTAATTAAAAAAAAAGTGGCTGTTACCCAACTGATAAACACTAGTTACCTCCAAAGGGAAAGGTTATATAGAACGTTGGCTTTCTATATTACGTGTTTGTGTACTGTTAGAATTCTTTTAAATAACAAACTTACATTTCTTTTATAATGTGGAAAATAGTAAAGGTTTATTTTTAGAGCCAGTGGAAATGCAAAGAAAAAAACTTACCCTTTCTGTGGTTTGAAATGCTTTGGAACTTAAGGACTTTCCCCCCACACGCAATGTACTCAAAATCTTTGGTTATTTTTGTATTAATATTGTTATCTGTACCTGTGCTAGTGAAGTTGGCACATCTATCTAGTTATTTTATGTAACTGCAAGGCCTGCTCTAGCATTTGAAGATTATTTGGGATTCTCTGACAATTGTTTCAAGTGTGTAAGACTTCTCTTTAAACAAGTTACAAATATATTGTAAGTTAGAGACCACTTTTATGATGTTTTACAAAAAGACATACAATTGTTTTGGTGTGTGGCAATAGAAGAAATAGGTGGGAATCCTTCCCACTGTTTCTTTGTTCTGCGGCTTTTCCTGCTATTCTGAGACTTGGTTTCTTTCTTTCTTTATACCCACTAGGTTTTCTGTTCTATTCATGCTGACCCCTACACCTTGAGATTACTTACCTGGTTTTTTCCTCTCTTTTAATCCACCAACTTGGACCCTGCCAATTCAGGGAAACCCCTCTCCACATTTCCCTGGGATATGGCATGGTCTCAAAATAAGAGTGTCACTATAGCCAGTAATCTTTATGTTTTCTAGCTCTAGTAGGGAACAGGTCCACTCTCTTTATTGCCTTACTGCCACACTCCAACCCCTGCCACCCACCTAGAGCCCCTAAGTGTTTAAATTCTCAATCTGGCTATCCCATTTGGAAATTAGGATATTCTCAGATTTAATAGCAGAAGGAATAAATAAAACTTTGTAGAGTTCTATTTACATTTCTTTGTGCTACTTTAGGAGCCATAAAATATGTCCTTTTGTCCTCTCCATGTGTTCTGATTTTTATTTCAGTACAACATAAAGCGACCAAACATTTGTTGTATATAACTCAAAACCAAAAAGGTTTTTTTTACTGTAATGTTTTATTTGATGAAGTTTAAATACAGCATAGTCACTTTCAAATAAAATCTACAAAAATAAGTTTATTTGTGCTCAGATTCAGTTTAATAAATATTAAGTGACTATTACGTGGTTTTGGAAATGGCCATATGGCTTGCCCTTGAGAAAACTCACAACCTAGAAGTGATAAAACATATACAAATGGGGGGGGGGCAGGCATATTAACACCATAAGTGAGATGTAGATAAGGAGATTAAGGAAAGACTTCATGAACAAGGTGACATTTGAGATGAACTTCATCAGGCAGAGTTAGTGGGGAGCGTACTCTAAGCAGAGGCAGTGGTTTGAGTCATGAGTGTTTAGAGGCAGAAAATACAGGCATACTTGAAGATTAGTGAGTAGACCATTAGTAGCTGGAGCATAGCTTACTTGCTTGGTAATAGCAGGACACGAGGTCAGAAAGGTTGGTTGTGGTCCTGGTTTGGAGCACCTTAAATATCATATTGTGAAGGATTGAAGTTTTCTTTCTGTCATTCAACAGCTAGCTTGGGGATCAGTGGTAAATAAAAACAGGCATGATCATTGCTCCCCATGGAGTTTAGAGCCTGATGTTATTATAATCCTAGAAATACATGTACAACTGCAGTTGTCATAAAAAGTACCAACCAACCAAACAAACAAAAGTACATGGTACTATGAAGATATTTAAGAAAAAAACTTGAGCTAGACAAGGAGATCAGGAAAGGTTTTCTTGAAGACATGGCAAATGAGTCGAGGTCAGAGGGATGTCAATTAGATAAAGAAAGATAACAAAGAAGGGTGGAAAGTGGATTTGGGGTAGAGAGAGTAGCATGTGCAAAGGCCCTTAGTGGGGGGGGGGCAGCTGGGTAATGGAAAAGGCAAGTATGAGAGACTGACAGGTCAGAATGGTAGGAGCAGAAAGGGTCCAGACCTTGTAGACTTGAAGGACTTGGATATTTGTTCAAAGAGTGATCGAAAGCAGGGAATTGATATAATCCAGTTTTCATTTTAAAAGTATAATTCTGGCTGTAATGTGGAAAGTAAATCAGTGACTTTCAGTCAAGGTGGTTCCGTAAATTCACACTTTGATATACCACGTCTGTACCAAATATGTATCAATGATAGATGAACTATAGAAACTGCAAACCAAAAGGATATTGCCAAGCTCAAAAACAATGCAAAGCATAAGTGAACTCTTGAGTAGAGACATGCTTAGCTCTGAGTCCCAGAATAGGCATGGAGGCAGGGATTTCAACTCCTTTGTGGTAGTAAAGATTAAAAGTGTGCAGGTGAGATAGGACAAAGTCAGATTTATTGTTTAAAGCTGGAGCAAGAGTAAGGCTTCTCAAAATGGCAACAAATCTGTAAGGGAAAAACAAAACAAAAACCTTTTAACTACCATTTGAAGTTAATGCAGTATAACAAGTTGCAAGCCCCAGGGTTGAAGACAGAAGAAATAGTCTTACAGCCCACCAGTGACAGGATCTGTGATATTCCCATCAACTCAGGAACTAGGAAGACTAGTAATCCCAAAACTTTTAGGTAGGGATAGGATCGACATAATGGAAGTTAAGAACAGAGAGAATGTAAAAGAGAGAAAGAACAAACAAAAACTCTTAACTTAAAATGAAAATGAATATACAAACTGAAAGTTCAAAGTGTGAAGAAATTTAAGCCTAAAAAAAAAAAAACAACAAAACACACATTCACGGATCAAATTAATTCATTGAAGGTTCAAGTATTTTAAAGTATGTTTAGGGGCACCTGGATGGCTCAGTCAGTTAAGCATCTCACTCTTGATTTTGGCTCAGGTCATGAATTAGGATCATTAGATTGAGGCTGGTGTAGGGCTCCATGCTAGTGTGGTGCCTGCTTAAGGTTCTCTCTCCTTCTCCAGCTCTCATTCTTTTGTGCTCTCTCTCAAAAAAATAAAAGTATGTTTTATATGCTTCTAATCATGGCTTGGTCTTTCTTGTGACCAGCACCCATGCTAAAGCTATCCAGGAGCCCACCAAGAGTCACCTCATTAGAACAAAAGACACTCCTGTCACCTAGGAAGTACCAAGGGTTTTAGGAGCTCTGTGCCAGGAACTGGGACAGTAACTGATATGTATCCCTTCCATTATTTCACAAGGAATAAAGGAAATTAAGACAGAAAGCAGGGAGGATAAAATTGGGCAGTATCTGAAAGGGGATAAATTGAATGGACAAGTGGGAGACGATCCAGATAGGGGTTGAAGCTGACTATGTTCAGGAAAAGGAGTGAATAATAGTGTATTCAAGAACGTGGAAAACAACAGGATCCAAAGCATAGAGAGTGGAATAACCCAAAACAGCGAGTGTGGAGGGAAGGAGATGCAGCTCTTTTCCAACAGAGGATCCACTGTTTGTCTATGAACTTTTTTCACAGAGCATTTTGAAGGACATATTATTCAAAATACACTTGGGGAAATTTTGCCTTAAAATGTAACTGTCTTCAGAACTTTCCAAGTCATCAAGTACTATTCACTTGTTATATGAGAAGCTATAACAGATATTCAGAATTGATGTTTTTAATGCTTTTTAATCCTAGACTCCTTTTAGAATAAATTAAAAGTAATTTTAGATAGTAAATGTTCTTTATACTTTCTTAAGATTAGTCTGTAAGAGCAAAGAAATTGTGTATTAATGTAGTTTTAAGCCTTATTTAATTTTGCTTGACCTTGCTACTAATAATACCTACATTTTAGTATAAGGGTGTTCTTCTGATAGGCTTGATCATTTTATTACTGTGTTGAGGCAAAAAAAAAAAAAGAAAAAGAAAGAAAAAGAAATCTGAAAATCAAGCAAGAACATCCTAAGGCTTTTTTTAATTGAATTTTTTTTTTGAATTGGTTAATTAAATTCAGAACTACTAAGTATATAACCTTATATGGCTTCTTGAGCTTTGTATTTCACAAATGGTATCTGTTATCTCCTTTAATCTGCAACCACAAAAAACTTCCTGCAGAGAAAGAGCTTATATTTTTAGGTAATACTCTGTTTACTTACCTTTCTCCTTTTAAATTTTTTTCTTCCACTTTAACATTTGTCAAAGGTGATACTCATGTCACATGGTAATGTTACTGGAAAGTCATGTTGCAAAATTTGTGAAAGAAATGAGAAAATGAAGAATTTCACATATGCTAGGAACTGTTTGATTCCTTTACATTCATTATCTCATTTAGTCCTCATGACAGTCTTAGAAGGTATTATTTTCATCTTACAGATGTAGAAACGAAGGGTTAGAAAAGTGAAGAAACTTGCCCCTGAAACATTTACAGCTAGTAAATGTCAGAATTGAGATTCAAACCTAGGCTCTCTGACACCAGAGGCTTAGCTTAGGGACACTGTATTTTATTCTCTCCCTGTGGATCTTGCCACCTTTTCATACATCTCCTCTATTAAGAGAGAAAAGCAGCTTCAGCAGTGAAAGGAAAGCCATCAATGGTTTTCGTTTATTTTAATTAGGTATTGAAGTGATCTTGAAATAGAAAATGTTCTCAGTCTACCAAACAGTTTTGAGGCTTGTAACATCAGCATAGTTTTGTGCCTTTGTATGTGAAGCTCCTTTAGTCTAGCTAATTTCTTCTTGCCCTTCAGGGCTTGGCTTGGGAATCCTCTCCAGGAAGTCTCCCCTTCCCCCCTTCCCCACATTCCCTACCTTCTCCTAGAGGTCCTCATGGGTCCAGGCACTTGGCCCCTTATGCATGCTCTCTGGGCACCCTACTCTCATCTCTGGCCGTAGCACCAGTCACACGATTGCAATGATCTAAGCTCCTTGATAAGCAGGGACTGTGCTTTTTAGAAATTTCAACATCCAGTACAGTGTCTGGCATGTGGTAGGTATATGAAAAAGGTTGAGTGAATGTTTGACCCAAAGTGTATTTTTAGACTTGTGGAATGTGTGGTGGCTGTGATAGTGGTGCGTAGGACAGACAGTGTCCCTTTTGTTTGGTTCTCCAATCTTTCTGGTGAATAGGAGTGTTTTTCATATCCCTGAAGCCTTCAAGTCATCAGAGGGGAGAGGACTGAGGGAACACTGTTAGTGAATTCCCTGAGTAGGACAGAGGACAGTGGTGTTTCGCTTCCTTCCCTCCCCAGTGAGGAGGCAGCCACACTGTAGAGTCAGGGGGAAGAGAGTGGCACTCCCATGAAACCTGAGTCCTATCAATAAGCTTACTGTTTACTGGTTAGGACCTCTGATTTAAGTTTTGGCCAGGCCTACACTGTTCAGGCCCATAGCTATTTTATACAATTTTATATTCCAACCCACCGGCAGCAGGTTTAAACTTTGTAAGTCAAGGTAATGGCTCATTCCTAAGTGTTCACCCCTAACCTGAAACCGATGTCTTATTCTCCATCACAAGTGTGTAGACTAGCAACATTGTCATACATCAGATGGCAGGAAAACAACACGTCACCCCCATCACCACTGTTTTTTTACTAGATGACCGAAGGTAAGACAGTGAGCTGCTCTTGGCCTCATTCATCTCCTTTCTAAAGTGAAAGCCCCAAGTTTTTACGTTCATGAGACCATAGAACTAACTTGGATTATCTCTCAAGGTCCGTTCCATTTCTATTTTAGGTTGTCTAATTTGTGTCATTTATTTAGCAGTGTCCCAATGCGGCCCACTGAGAAAGTTAATTAGACGTTTTCTTTTGCCATTTCTTTTTGACATTTGCCATTTGTCATTCAGTAGTCTTGAAATTCTAACACATGAATTTATTGCATTCAGTGTGTTGATTTTTAACTCCGAAAGTTTCCTGATAGTTGATATTATCACGTGGCATCTTCTCTTTTTGAGTTTCTCTTCCCAAGGTGGTGATGTTTCTTTTCTTTTATTTTGTTTCCTTTAAGGGTAACAGCCTAACACTGCTGAATAAATGAATACTGTCAAGCCATTTACCTACAGCCACCAGAGCCTTTGGGGAGGGTGCATACATTTATATCAGCATATGTGATAAATGCTGGAGTGTTTTTGCCGAAGTCCTTTAACTCTCTCCTCTCAAAAGAAAGTTTTTGAGTGTAAAATAAAAGACCTTATAATTCTTTATTAAAAACCCTACTTCCTGGGGCGCCTGGGTGGCTCAGTCGGTTAAGCAGCTGCCTTCGGCTCAGGTCATGATCCTGGGGTCCTGGGATCAAGCACCATGTCAGGCTCCCTGCTTAATGGAGAGTCTGCTTCTCCCTGTCTCTTTGCCTGCTGCTCTGCCTACTTGTGCTCTCTATCTCTCTGTCAAATAAATAAATAAAATCTTTAAAAAGTAAAAATAAGTAAAACCCCTACTTCCTGGAGGCAGAAATCAGATAACAAAAATCAAGAATTGCAGTAGTCAGAAAAAAGTATCTTCTTTAGTATTACTGTGAATACTTTAATTGTTCATTGTCCTGTTCTCCACCAACAAAAAACCTGCAAAGTTACATTTTAACAGCAGGAGTATCTGGAGCAGGCCTCTTAATCTCCAGTTTAACCCTTATGCTATTCTAGGCTGATACAACCTTCCTGTTTGCCTTTTTTTCCCCAATGTTTTATTATGAAATATTTTTAAAATATGTGAAGGTTTAAAAAATTTACAGTGAACGCCTGTACACCCCTCTCCCTGATTCTACCATTAACATTTTATGGAACTTGTTTTATCAGCTATTTTTCTATGTATTCATTAATTCATATGGATTCTTTAATGTATTTCAAAGTCAATTGTAGATATCTATACCTATTCTCTTTTTTTTTTCTTTTTTAAGATTTTATTTTTATTTATTCATTTGACCAAGAAAGACGTAGTGAGAGAGGGAACAAAAGCAGGGGGATTGGGTGAGGGAGTAGCAGGCTTTCTGCTGAGCAGGGAGCCCCATGTGGTACTTGATTCCAGGACCCTGGGATCATGACCTGAGCTGAAAGCAGGTGCTTAATGACTGAGCTACCCAGATGCCCCAACCTATTCTCTTTTGATCAGTGTTTCAGTTTCTGCCGAAACTGGTGGACTCAACCCACAGGCATGACCGCTTCTGACTGACTCATGGAGTTCTTAATCCACATCACCAGCCTTATTAGTACAGTGCTATCAGCCTGTACAGAGTGGTCTTCGCAGAATAGACTAGTGACATTCTAGAGTAACTTTCTAGATCAGCACTGTCCAATAGAAATATGTTAGATCAAATCTGGTAGCCACATTAAAAAATTAAGCAGGTGAAATAACATTAAATCTTATTTAACCCAGCATGTCCAAAATGTTATCATCTCAACATGTAATATTTTTTGAATTATTGATGAAATAGTTTGTATCCTATGTCAATAGTAATTTTCATAGAAATCCAGTATATCTCAATTCTAATTAGTTATATTTCAGGTGCTCAGTAGTAATATGTAGTTAATAGCTACCATATTGGGACAGGATAGTTCTAGACTTTCAAACTTCAGGAGTACATTTCATCTCATAAATGTCTAATGCCTGAATATGATGACTTGGCAGTCAATTGCCTAATGAATACAAAAGAAGCAGTGGTATTTAGGGATGCCTGGGTGGCTCAGTCAGTTAATTAAGCATCTGCTTTGGGCTCAGTCATGAACCCAGGGTCCTGAGATCAAGCCCCACATTGGGCTCCCTGCTCGTTGGGAGTCTGCTTCTCCTTCTCCCCCTCCCCTGCCCCACTCTTGCTCTCTCAAATAAATGAATAAACTCTTTAAAAAAAAAAAAGAATAGTGGTATTTTTCATAGCAGGCCCTAATTATACCTTTTCATGTTGAGGTCATTTTTATCCTTAGTTCCCTTGTCAGAAACTTTTTAGTCTACCTATTACCCCCTTACTGATTTCTCTTGATTTCTTGGCATCAATACTTAGAGTTGAATTACATTCCCTATGGCAAGTTTAGTGTATTTTATTACTTTTCTGCTACCCTCCTTCTAGTTTAATGCTGTACCAGTTTATCTTCTCCCATATTTGCTAGAGCAGTCTTTCTAAAATAGATAAGATCTTTACATTTCAATTATAAAAGTAAAAAATACATGCTAGGGTTAAAATATTCACCAGCATAGAATTATAAAAATGAAAAATTAATTAATGGTGAAATTGTTCTTGTATCCTGATTGTGGTATTGATTAAAACTCATAGAACTACATATGTACATGTGTGCATACACACACTCACACTCAAAACTCACAAATGGAAAAAAGTTGATTAGGTGTTAGGGAGTTTTAACCAGAAGAAAGGCTTTTGGCTGAATAACAAGAGCAGTGTTCCTACTTATAAGGTATAAATTGAGTTTCCATTATTTGTCAGAAGATATCTATATTCTTTCATTTTTCACTAACAAAATATTTAGTTTTGAGTAATGAAGATGCTTCATCTCATTCTCTGCTTTCTTTTTTTTTTTTTTTTTTTTTAAGATTTTTTTT
>PISX010025854.1:0-13094 GCA_004024625.1 Mellivora capensis | reverse complement strand
CAGGCACCCCTCATTCTATGCTTTCAATTGGTGTATTTCACCCAGAAAACGGGTGAGGAAAAGTTAAATTTATATAAAACAAACGTGATTTCAGATATATCTGTGGTTTTTATTTTTAACATTTAGCTCTCAGTTCCGAGTCTTGACTAGCCCATGGAGAAGACTTAGACTGGGAAGCCAGCAGAAGGGATGAGAGTAGCTGATATTCTGACAGTGGCAGAATTTCATGAGAGCCTCATGTTGATAAGTGTCAATTATCTTGAAAACCAATACATGTTACTAGCTAGAAACAGCCAAAACATTGCCTAATTTAGATACTGGATAAATAAACTAATTTAAATATCTGGAATACTAAGATATGCCCACTAAACTTCTGGGGAAAAATTTAAAAAAAGAGCACAGCTGCTCACCTCCAGTTTTCTTCAGTAGAGCAAGTCCCTACAGGCTTCATGCCCATGTCACATTGCATTATAGTGGACGATCATCTATATAGAATTGGCTCGGTTGTCACAGTGGAACTGATGGACAATTTTTAGTGGGTGATCAACACTGTAAAGATTAATTTTAAGATTTTCCTCAGCAGGGAGCCTGCTTCCCCCTCTCTCTCTGCCTGTCTCTTTGCCTACTTGTGATCTCTCTCTTTCTCTGTCAAATAAATAAATAAAATCTTAAAAAAAAAAAAAGATTTTCCTTAGGTACCCATTTTATTGTCTTCACATTTTGCAATCACCTTGTTCATTTATTTGTTTTTGTTTGTTTACTAACAGTTCCCTACTTCCCAAGAATGTATATTCCACTTAGAGCAGGGACCTTGCTTATTTTGTTCACTGCTATATTCCTAGCACCTAAAACTATGCCTTGCAGGCAGTAGCTGCTCAGTAAATATTTGTCAAAAGAATTAATGATGGAGCCCTGGACTTCCACTCGTGCGTGAGGCGAGCAGAGCCAAAATCGAGACCAGAGGCCGAACTCGGGATCTGACAAGATGGCCGGGCTGCCCCTCAGGATTATCAAGGAAACCCAGCGTTTGCTGGCAGAACCAGTTCCTGGCATTAAAGCAGAACCAGATGAGAGCAAGGCCCATTATTTTCATGTGGTCATTGCTGGCCCCCAGGATTCCCCCTTTGAGGGAGGGACTTTTAAGCTTGAACTATTCCTACCAGAAGAATACCCGATGGCAGCCCCTAAAGTACGTTTCATGACCAAAATTTATCATCCTAATGTAGACAAGTTGGGAAGAATATGTTTAGATATTTTGAAAGATAAGTGGTCCCCAGCACTGCAGATCCGCAGTTCTTCTATCCATCCAGGCTTTGTTAAGTGCTCCCAATCCGGAGGATCCGTTAGCAAACGATGTAGCAGAGCAGTGGAAGACCAACGAGGCCCAAGCCATAGAAACAGCTAGAGCATGGACTAGGCTATATGCCATGAATAATATTTAAAATCGATCTGATATCGAGTGTGCATCACTTATCCTGTTCTGCCAAGACTTCTTCCTTTTTTGTTTGCATTTAATGGACACAGTCTTAGAAACATTACAGAAGAAAAGCCCAGACATCTTCAGTCCTTTGGTGATTAAATGCACATTAGCAAATCTATGTCTTGTCCTGATTCACTGTTGTAAAGCATGAGCATTTAAAAGCAGCGGCCTTCTCTGCTTTTATTCATTTCCCCCATCATGGTTAAGCACTGTGAATGAAGGTAGTTGTCAGGGTTAGCTGCAGGGGTGTGGGTGTTTTTCTTTATTACTTTTTTGAGGGGGAGAGGTAGTTTTATTTTAATTTTATGGGCTCCTTTCCCCCTTTTTATGGTTATCTAATTGCATTGGTTAAAAGCAGCTAACCAGTTCTTTAGAATATGCTCTCTAGCCAAGTCTAACTTTATTTAGACGCTGTAGATGGACAAGCTTGATGGTTTGAACCAAAATGGGAACATTAAACAAACATCACAGCCCTCACTAATAACATTGTGACTTTGCTGTCAAGTGTAGAATCCTTCCTTCAAGAAAAGGCTTGTGACCATTTTGTATGGCTTGTCTGGAAACTTCTGTAAATCTTATGTCTTAGTAAAATATTTTTTGTTATTCTAAAAAAAAGAAAAGAATTAATGATGCTTACCTTTACAGATTCATCAATAGACAAATAACTGTCAACCAAGAGTAAGCATCATATCTCTCGTGCAACTGCTTCAATATACTTTAGAGGCCATTAAAATGCTGCTAATGATAAAAGCCATACATTATTCTTTTATTAATCACTTGTTAATTGTCCATTTGTTTCTTTTTGTCAGTCATCCTTCAAATAAGAGGAAAACACAGGGTATTCTTTCAGAGAATACTCTGTCAGGGAAGTAGATGTACCACTCAGATCTACAAGTAGGAGAATGATAAAAGCTAACATGGCAGTCCCGATATTATTTGGGGGGGGGGGGAAGAATTATATACTGCTTCTTTCCCTTTATGAATAACCATTCGTAAATCAGCCTAAGTACTAAAATTGAAGGACTTTACTCCAGACTACTATCCCAGTACATTAGGTCAATTACATGATAGTAGACTTTTTTAAGAAGCCCCAAACTAATATAGAATCCATCTCATTAAGATTTTGTTTTTTAGGATTAAATGGAATGACTTTACTCTCTCATCTATTGTTGTTTCTTTTTAGAAGAAGAGTGCATTATTAGCAGACAAATGCAGAGGTTGTTTTATAAATTCCTCTTCTGTTTTATAAATTCCTATTCTGATTTGGTTCAAACAACAGGCAAGAATGGACATGTCTTTCTAAATACTGCTTTTAAATGGCTGGGTGCCTAGACTGCTTTTTGAATATAGGACTTCATACTTACCAAAGATTGGAAGAGTATTATTATTTTTTTTAATCCTTAAAAATGTATTTAATGAAGAATGCAAAGATCAGAAAAAAGTAAGTTCTGGTTAGAATCTGATATGGGGCTCGATTCCCAGCTCTGCTGCTACCTCCCTTTATGATTTTGGGTGGTCTCTTCTTTTCAACCCCAAATTCCTATTTGTAAAATGAGGAGACCAGGCTTCATACTCCAAGAGAATCTCAGCTCTAAAAACTTACTGATTCCAGCAGGCTCCCTCCCTGTGAAAAACAATACATTTCTTCCAAAAGAGGGTGCTGTGGTATTTCTGAGTGCTTTTAGCATTTTCTTGAAAGGAACTGAACAGTTAGAATCTCAGCTTGGTTTTGTCTTCAGACTCCCAACCTTTGAGAAATAGCAACTAGTTCCTTAAATTCATTTGGATGAGGTAATATGAACCAATTCTTGGTGTTATTGATATTTTTAAAAGCTTTTCTTTAATGTTTATTTTAGAAAATCTGACAAGTAATATTTCAAAAAAATTTTTTAAATATATATAATCTCACTACTCAGTATTAACATTTTGGTCTGTTTCTATCCTTTTTTTTTTTTTTTTGTCTTATTCAATTTTTTCCTGACTTGTGTATGTGTGATGTGTGTGTTTCCATATCTATCTATGTGTGTGTGTGTGTGTGTGTGTGTGTGTGTGTATGTTCAGATCTTTGACCTATTTCAGTTGATCTTTATTTATGGTATAAGGTATGATTTAACTTTATTCATGAGCATGTAAATATCCTATTGTCTGGTACAATTTGTTGAAAAGACTATTCTTTCCCCATTTGAATTATCTTGGCACCCTTATTAAATAAATCACCATAAATGTGAAAATTTATCTCTGGACCCTCAATTCTATTCCATTGACCACTAGGTTTGTCTTTATGTCAGTACCGCATAGTCTTGATTACTATGCTTTGTTGTGAGTTTTGAAATTGGAAAAAAGTGAGTCCTCCAACTTCTTTTTTTTTTTTATTGTTTTGGCTGTTCTAAGTCCCTTGAATTTCCATGGGAATTTTAGAATCAGCTTTTCAATTTCTACATAAAAGCCAGCTGAGATTTTGATACCAGGATTGTATTGAATCTAGGTTATCTTGTTTTCATTTGTATTTTTTAAAATAAATAACGAGGCTGATGGTTTTCATATGTTTGTTAACAGTTTTGGTTTCTTTTGTGAATTCATGTCATTTCTGTAAGTTTATAGGTTTATGCTTTTTTCTATTATGCTTAATATTTATTTTGTTTGTAAGCGTTCTTTGTAAAGTAGGTATATTGGACCTTCTTATGTTTATTGCAAATATTTTCCCAAGCTTTGAGTTTTTAAGTGGCCCAATCTATTTTATTTTCTTTGCTTTCTTTGGAAAATTTGCCCCTTCCTAAATTCATTCTTAGGAAATCAGATCTTGGTCCAGAAAGCCAGGTTGGTAAATTTAATTTAGAGGTAAATTACTACATTTTTTAAAAAAAGATTTGTTTATTTATTCCAGAGAGAGAAAGAGAGTGTGCACAAGCTGGGAACCTGACGCGGAGCTGGGGGGTGGGTGGCCTTGATCCAAGGTCTCTGAGATTATAACCTGAGCTGAAACCAAGAGTTAGCCACTTAGAGGCGCCTGGGTGGCTTAGGTCATGATTCCGGAATCCTGGGATCTAGCCCTGCATTGGGCTCCCTGCTGGGCAGGGAGCCTGCTTCTCCCTCTCCAACTCCCCCTGTTTGTGTTCCCTCTCTTGCTGTGTCTCTCTCTGTCAAATAAATAAATAAAGTCTTTTTAAAAAAATATTTTTTAAAAAAAGAGCTGCTTAACTGACTGAATCACCTAGGTACTCCAGAGTACTGCATATTTTAAACTCATTTTTAAAAATATATAAAAAGAACAAGGAACGCCTCAGTGGCTTAGCCAGTTGGATGTCTGACTATTGATTTCAGCTCAGATCATGATCTCAGGGTTGTGAGATCGAGGCCCCCATTGGGCTCCACACTCAGCAGGAGTCTGCTTGAGATTCTCTCACTCTCCCTTTCCTTCTGCCCCTCCCCCACACTCGTGCCCTCTCTTTCTTGCATTATCTCTCAAATAAATCTTAAAATATATATGTTATACATATATGATATATTATATATATAAGCAGAACTGTTCATTAGCCCTAAAACAAAATTTTAAAGACCTTATAATAATTATATTAGAGGTATTCTCAGTCTGTCCTCATCCCTTAGTTTTGTTTTTGGGGTCCCCCCCGACACACACACAAAACTCACCAAAATACCTTGGTATAATTTGCTAGATTTACTTCGTGTTAAAAAGACCTTTCTGGGGGTGTCAGGGTGGCTCAGTCAGTTAAGTGACTTCAGCTCAGTTCATGATCTCAGGGTCTTGGGATCAAGCCCCTGTCTGCCTCCCTGCTCTGCAGGGAGCCTGCTTCTCCATCTGCCTCTCCCCCTGCTTGTGCGCTGTCTCTGTCTCTCTCTCAAATGAATAAATTTAAAAAATAAAAATAAAAAGACCTTTCTGTGCACGTGCATGTTACTGTGTTTTCAGTAGAGTGATGTAACTTCAAGTTTTTCCATGTAGCCTCCTTCAGGATTCCCCTGTTCTCTTCTTTTAATTTTGAGCAAGGCTTTCATTTGCTTTGCCTTTCCTATGTTCTCTGTCCTTCGTTCTTTCCCTGTGTCAGAAACTGTATGAATGGCTGTTCTTTTTTCATTTTCTTTTTTTTCTTTTTCCTACGGTTTATTTATTTGTTTTAGAGACTGCATGCGTGCCAGCAGGAGTGGGGCAGAGGGAGAGAATCTTCGAGCCGAGTCCCCACTGAGCTGGGATCAGTCCCATAAGCTGGGGTGACAACCTGAGGCCAAACCAGGAGTCTGGTGCTTAACTGATTGAGCCAGGCATCCCCCTCTTTTTTGTCTCTTCTTTCTTAATGTTTCTCATTCTAATTAGCTTCAAGCTACAGTTTCTTCATTTTTTTCTGCTTGGTTCTCCTTTTCCTCTGCCCCCTCATCTCCTTTCTGATGTACTCTGTGAAGTATAACATTCCTGGTTCTATCTTAACCAGGAGTGTTGAGACCAGATAGCACAGCCCAGGGGCTCTTAACTGTGACACTATTGATATTTTAGGCCAGATAATTCTTTGTTTTGGGGTTGTGTTGTTCATTGTTATTGTTGTTCATGTTTAGCAGGATCCCAGGCCTCCACCCACGGAGATACCAGTAGCACTCCCTACCCTCTCCCCAAGTTGTGAAAACCAAAAAGGTCTCTACACCTTGCCAGATGTCATGGCTGGCAAATTCATCTCCCAGTTAAGAATCCTGGAATTGACAAAGACAAACCAACCATCCTCCTTCCAAGATGTAAATTCCTATCCCAACCATGTTTTCTTTACTACCTTTTTTGAGAAGCATCCCTCATATTATTCAAAGCATACATTTTGGCATTATGTGATCTACCCACAAGCTGTCATTTATTAATCGAGTAACCTTTTATCTCTCTGGTTACTTCATCTTTAGAAGGAGGACAAATACCTACCCATTGGATTTTAGTGAGAATTAATTTTAAAAATGCATTTTAAATGTTGACCGCATTGTAAATGCTCTACTAATAGGTGATGTTGTATCATCACCATTCCATTGTTTACCTCCTCTAGTGAGTTGACTATGAGGTGTCATATAGGCACATCTCAGAAATTTTTCCAGATTCCACCACTCTAATTTCAGGCTAAAAACTGTCTCTTTCTCCTGAGAATTCCTCTAGCATTTTGTCTTTATTTGTCTTGTAGCACTTGCCACTCTTTATATAATACTTTATATTAGGTTATAGTACATGTCTTTTCTTCCCCGCTTGTCACTCAAATCCTTGCAGTTCCCTGTATTTTTCACCTTTGTAGTTCAATATATTCTCACATAGTACACTTTCATTAAATATTTTGAACTACTAAATAAATTTAGAAACTGGTGAAAAACTCAGGATATTCTATTAACACTAATAGGATAATAACTTGGGAGATACTATGACTGACTGGTTAAGAGCTCAGGAGCAAAGGTATCTGGGTTTGGATCCGCTACTTGTTAGCTATCTGTGTGTAACCCTACTCCATCATACACTAGGCTGTTTAATAAAATGGTTTTGTGATTAGCAAATAAAACTTCTATTGGAAGTGGAAAAATACTCCCTTTTAAAAAGTATTTGGTCTTCTGAAAACAATTTAGAAGTGTAAAAAAACGCTAGTGACATATAGTTAAGATTTATTCCTTTGTCTTAGTTGTTCTATCCCCCTTTTTAATTAACAATCCCAAAAGTGTGAAATTGGAATGTCATTCTTTGTGGGTATTCCCATTTCTTTAAAAGTGTATGAAGTACCCACAGATTTTTTTAAGCCCTTGTAAATAAATAGCAAGTTATGGGTAGAGTGAGATGGGTCTATGGAGACAAAGGGGCATACGCCATTTATGAAAGCTAGTGGCCTACATGTGACATTGTTTAGATACTGAGTACTTGAAAAGTGTTTGGTAGCCGTTCAGAAGAGTGGCTTTGCTCTTTACCTGCATAATTTGGATTAGCTACCATTCCCTAAGTGACCATGCATGACATTTGGATGGAGTCCACATCTCATGGCATTCTACATGTTAGACATAGCTTCATGAATTTGTTAGAAAGAGGTTGGTATTGTAAACTTTTCAATATCACCAGTTAATTTATTGGTAATTTCTGTATGCTAGCTTGATTATATCTAAATACATATCCTCTTCCTCATTACCCCAAGAGTGGAGGTGTCAGTTTCTGAGAACAGTTTCTGGAAACATTGCAGAAAAGCTTTCCTAAGTGGTAGCATTCCACGTGGACTCTGTTTTTGTTTGTTTTTTTTTTCTTCCCACTAAGCAGAAAATGACTAGAAATACAGATTCTGCAATTTTGAAGTCACAAATCTGCTTGTCTAAATTCCCCTCCTCCATATTCAGGCTGCTTTCTCTGTGTCTCCTGGCTTCTCTCCATCTGTCTTTTATAAAGTCATCGGATTTAGAACTCAGCTGGGTAATCCAGGATGATCTCATCTTTGTGGAGATCTTTAACTTGATTACATCTTAAAAGACCCTTTCCTCAAACAACTCACTTTCACAGGTTCCAGACACTAGGACATGAATATATCTTTTTGAGGTTCACTATTCAAAATTCACACCCCAGTCTCCCTCTACTTCCTGCCAGGTTCACTTTGTAATACCTTGATAAGGAGTTGCAGGATTCATGGTCATGGCACATTCATCATTTCTCATCTCCACCCATCTTGTTTGTGAACAGTTCTAAGGGTTAGAAATTGTTCTTTCTGTTAAGCCAAAACCTGTCCTGGGATAATATCTGACAGTGGGTTCTAGATCTCCTACAAAGCTATATGGGATAAGTAAAACTTGTACCATGATTCTCAGGCTGAGGGAGCATAACGCATGTACTGCTTCTCCATCATTCTGATAGTCTTCTATGGGTATGAGGTCCTTTCAGCATTTGTACTACCACATTTGTACTATGGTGGTGTACCACCACCCTCCAAAAAAAAAAAAAAAAATCCTAATAATCATTGTGAGCCAGTTGTGATGGAAATATAATGAACTTCCTCCAGGAGGATGGGGAATGGACAAAAGTTTGAGAAACAACAATCTCAACCTTCTTCCTTATGGCAGCCATTCAGATAGATGAGGACAACTGTGTATATTCCCCTGAGTCATCTCTTCTGGAATCAACATTTAATTTCATTTACTCTCCCCTATGATAATGCTTCCATGCATGCATTCAGAAAATACTTATTGAGGACCTAACATGTGTTGGGCACTCTGTTAAGTATTAGAGTGATGCAAGGATGAATATTGCAGAATCCATGTCACCTAAGACTATAGTTTGGGGGAGGATGTAAACAAATAAACTGGCAAAACAGTGGTAAGTATTTGGTAAGCGTAAGTATAGAATGCTAAGGGAACACAGAGGAATGCCTAAATCAGTACTGAAGCAGTGACAGCTAAACTGAGACCTGATGACAGAGATGAAGGGAAGGAGGAGGGACAGATTTGTGTCAGGCAGAAGGAGCCTCCCACACTCACTTCCTGTTTTAGAGCCGAGCTTCCCATAGAGGAAATCAAAGATGGCTCCAGACAGTCCCTTGTGTTGCTTCCTGGCACCAAGGGAGTGGCCTGAGGCTGGCCTAAGAATGAGACACTCACCTCAGCTGCAACATTTAAGGGGATGCCAAAAAATTCAGTAATTAATAACGATAAATATTTTAATGCAGTATTTTAAAAATCACAATTAGTAAAAAATCCATGATGGCGGTGCCTGGCTGGCTTGGTCAGAAGAGCATGCAGCTCTTGATCTCAAGGTTGTTGAGCTCAAGCCCCACATTAGGTGTAGAGATGACTTAAATAAATAAATAAACTTTAAAAAAATTCATGAACAAAATACCAGAATTTTAAAGAAAAGCAGGATTGATTTTCCCTTTTGTCTCAGGGACCAGTATGGTTTGGCATGGTGCTATTTTTGAACCTGTCTTTCTTTAAATTGTAATATTTTTTTCATCATGGATTTTTGGGCATTAATTTTGATTTTGTAAATGCTGCATTAAAATACTGTTTATCTTGTCCAGTGAGTTTTTTGGTGCCCTCTTAAATATTGTGCCCAGTGTAAGGGTTTTAGTCACCTCATTCTGGTCCCAGGCCTATAACTAAAACAGACACACATGATCCATGCTTAGCCAGGTGGACTTTCCCTCCTGGGACTTTCACCCTGGAGGATGTAAAGACACAGATGTGGTTTGAGACATTTCATAACAACAGCAGTGACAGAATACTACCCTACTGTGATTTCAGTGTGTCTCTCTGCACACACATGCAAGCATGCTCTCCTGAGGGTCCAATGGCAGGCCCCAGAGGCAGTGTTCAATTAACCACTTGTGTGGCATGACCTTGGTCATGTTACTATTCTGGCCTCCCTGGGTCTTGCTCCTTTCCTAAGCTGATGTTCTGGTATTTGAGATCATATTTCCTTCCTTTGTGAAAATCAGTCATCTTTGTTTATCTCCAGACTTTTATTCTTCCTTCTCTGGAGATGATCTGTAATGGTTGCATGATACTATATGTAAGTTTCTTGGTGTCTTAGATGAAATTTCATGCCTAGAAAAATGAACTAATTTGGAGTAATTATTTTTTCAGTCACTTCCCTTGTCTTTAATTTTTCTTTTCTTTTCTCATTCAGTCCTTTGTCCAGCATTTCCAACTTGAATATAACTTTGAACATTTAGTTTTGTAATTAACTTATAAATTATAATAGTCACTGGACCTGAATATATGAACAGCAGAGATTAAAGGATGCCAGACTCAGGGGCTCTCACCAGACAAGCACCAGAGACATCCTTGGAGGGAAACAAATGATGTTTACCAAGAAACAGCTGGCATATTTAGAGACATTATTCAGTATTCATTAGGCCCAAACTTTAGTCTTTGGAAAGGATGGAAAAATGGGCATATATCTAACAGTACTATAGATTTGGAGGAACTTCAGAGCAGAACTCAAAAAACAAAGAACATATTCGGGAAAAGCAACAAAAAATTCAAAATAACAATTACCTGAGGGAGAACTCACAAGAAATATGAGAAGTATGGGCACACCACTCAGATCTGCTGATGGAGCTTGCTGTCTCCCTAATTTCTGTAGATCATCTGGCACCCTCAGTCCAAGCTATGACCACTCTGTCAGCCATAAAATAACTTATTTTGGACACTGCCAAATCCCTAGCATTTACTGTCTTTTCCCCATTTTAGACTCTCAAGTTCTTTTCCCAGGCTGAGGTTCTAAGTCTTTGGCCTCCTTACTCCCAAGTAGAATGTAACCAGCAGTTCTGACCTGTAAGAGAAGGCGGTAAGAAACAAAAAGGTTGTGGGGATAGGAAAAGAAATATTTACCTCCTTCTGGGCATTAACTTTCCCGATATTATTATGGTGAGACTGCACCACTTTTGTATTCATCCTTTCGTAAGCACATCTCTACCTGTTATTTGTTTGTTTGTTTTTCTTTAGTTGCTTCTCTCCTTTTTTTTTCATTGGAATCAGTAATATTACAGTTTTGCTTTTAAAGCCTTACCTTCCACTTGCCTTGAATTACACTCCCTTTTAGAGTTTCGAGCTTGGGATTACCCCATCCTGTGTCTGAACACTTTGAAATGTACTCTTTTAGGGTCTAGGGGCCTCCCATGCAAAAGGTTTCCTTCCTTTGCTGTTACAGAATCCAAACTGGTAAGGACCATCACTTCTTTTAAAGCTCTTGTCACTCCTACATCATCTACACTTTCCTCCTCCTTGGTCTTTATAGTCCTGAATAACAGTTCTCGTTGTTGTTTCTTCTACTTTCTGAGAAATGAAATTGTCAATATGATATCAACTTATCAGGTGTTCTACTTTTACCAGAATGAAACCTCTCACCCATGCTGGGAGAAGTGACATTTCCCGTTACTACTGTATATCGTGTCGCTATCTGTTTTGTAATCTGTATTAGGAAAGCATCACTGTTCTTTGACCACAACACGATCATTAGAATAAAACATTCCTTTCCAGTGTCATGAGTCTCAGCGACACTTGCCTCCTTGTGTTTATCTTCTAGGTTTTCCTTTTCTTATTATCCATGTTCCAGAGATTGTTATCAGGAATAAGGCCATTAGCTTTGCTCTCCCTCTACTTGATTTTTCACTGATAAATTATTGGAAGTCTCTACTAGATTCTTCTTTAGGTAGCATACCAGCACCTCTGTGTGGAAGCTTTTCTTGATTTTACATGATCTTACTGAGACTTCAGACCCCACCCTACCATCAGCTTTAATGTGTAGTGTCATATATCTAATAAGGGAAGTGGTATATATCTTCTTATATCCTCTCTCTGTATATCCCTCCTGCCCTCCCGTGTGTGTATGTGTGTGTCTGTATGTCTGTGTGTGTATCCCCTTAAGTTTCTTTAGAGGCATGGCAGATTTGAAGGTAGTGCACTTAAGAACCCTGAACAAGAGGTATGCTATTTCCTGGATAGCTGTCTTTTAACTAAAATTACAGAAACAGAGTTAGAAATCATAGGGGAGAAAATGAAGGACAGACAATAAAGTCAAAGCAGGGCTCTTCAAAATTAGAACACCTTTCTTCAGGTTACACCTAGTGTCATCATAATATGTACATCTGGAGACCTTCTCATCATGGGGGCCAAACTTTTTAAGTCAGCTGAACAGCTGAAATATTGAAGACAGATTTTATTTAGCATACATTCATATAGTACTTGCTCTGGGATACAGTTCCAGAGTGCTTCATAAATGATAAATGAATCTACTAAATTAATCATTTAATCCTCATAACAGATAAATCCTCCTGCCAGGTGGGAACTAAAATGAGTTCCCATTTTTCAGAGGAGGAAACTGAAGCTTAGAGAGGTCAGGTGACATCCCTAAGGTCATAAAATTAGTAAGCGAGAGCTAGAATTTGAATTCAAGAAATCTGACTTGAGCGAATGATCTAAACACTACATACATAATTTCAGTCTCTTCAATTTATTTTCTTTCTAAAGTTCCAATGGAGAAAAATGTTACAGCCTATATGAGAAAATGCCTAATGAGCATGAAACATTATTAATACAACAAAACAACAACTTTAATTAACTTTATCAGATGTGTAGTACCTTGACCTTCATAGTTACAACTTTCCCAAAAGCTGCCTAATTATAATAATGTTCCCTCTCTGTTAATTATTGTCTCTTTCGTTCTCCCCTCATTTCCCAACTTTCAGATTATATGGTATCTGGCTCTTGTTTGTCTATCTTTGACCACATGCTTCTTTTTGGGTGGTTGTGATATGTTGTGGGATTGTGGGAAGTTTCTTGATTGTGTCCAGAGTTAGACTAATGATGGCCTTTTATCTCTTTCTCTTTTAGCTTAATTATAATTTGCCTGTTAATTATTTCTTCCTGTCCATGTTCACATCTAATCTTCCTATTGTTTTTTTTTTTACTTTTTTTTTCTTAATTTCTTTTCAGTGTAACAGAATTCATAGTTTTTGCACCACACCCAGTGCTCCATGCAATGCGTGCCCTCCATAATACCCACCACCTGGCTCCCCCAACCTCCCACCCCCCGCCCCTTCAAAACCCTCAGGTTGTTTTTCAGAGTCCATAGTCTCTCATGGTTCATCTCCCCCTCCAATTTCCCTCAACTCCCTTC
>PISX010025853.1:0-25492 GCA_004024625.1 Mellivora capensis | reverse complement strand
AGAACAGTGTGGAGATTCCTCAAGAAGTTAAAAATAGAGCTTCCCTATGACCCTGCAATTGCGCTACTGGGTATTTACCCCAAAGATACAGATGTGGTGAAAAGAAGGGCCATCTGTACCCCAATGTTTATAGCAGCAATGGCCACGGTCGCCAAACTGTGGAAAGAACCAAAATGCCCTTCAACAGACGAATGGATAAGGAAGATGTGGTCCATATACACTATGGAGTATTATGCCTCCATCAGAAAGGATGAATACCCAACTTTTGTAGCAACATGGATGGGACTGGAAGAGATTATGCTGAGTGAAATAAGTCAAGCAGAGAGAGTCAATTATCATATGGTTTCACTTATTTATGGAGCATAACAACACGGAGGACATGGGGAGATGGAAGGAGAAGGGAGTTGAGGGAAACTGGGGGGGGAGATGAACCATGAGAGACTATGGACTCTGAAAAACAACCTGAGGGTTTTGAAGGGGCGGGGGGTGGGAGGTTGGGGGAGCCAGGTGGTGGGTATTATGGAGGGCACGCATTGCATGGAGCACTGGGTGTGGTGTAAAACTATGAATTCTGTTACGCTGAAAAGAAATGAAATTAATTAAAAAAACAACAAATTTTAAAATGTATTAGCTAAGATGAAATACAGCTGGAAAAAGACTACCAGAGTATTCTATACAAAGGAAACTTGATAATATTATTCTAAAATGACAAGACTCATAAGATATTACAGGCTACTTGTTTTTTAACCTTACTCTTAAATGTTTCAGATTAATATAATTCCAAATATCTCAGTAAAGATATCACCAATAAATTAAGAATATTTACATTCATATATCAATACATGTAGATCCATACAACAGAAGGGACTACTAGTAGTAACAAAAACATTAAACTATTGATATAGGCAACAACATGGATGAAATCCCAAAAGAATTATGCTGAATGGAAGAAGCCAAGCAAAAAGCAGTACATACTATATGATTACATTTATATGAAATTTTAGAAAATGCAAACTAATCTACAGTGAAAGAAAGCAGATCACTGGTTGCCTAGAAACTGGGGAGAAGGGAAGCAGGAAGTAGGATTACAAAGGAGTATGAGGAAACTTTGGGGGGTGATGGGTGGGCTCATTATTTTGATTATGGTGATGGTTTCATGAGTATGTATGTGTGTGTGTACATATCAAAACTTATCAAATTGTGCCTTTTAAATATGTGCAACTTATTGCACGCTGATTATACTTTAATAAAGCTGTTAGAAAATAAAACAATTAAAATCTAATATGTCAAAAGCAACCCGTTCATATCCCCAAATCTGCTTCTATGCCTAGTTCCTCATTTAATGATGTCATTATTAAACCACTGTTTATCCTTAACCTGAAAAGTCAGAATCCTGAACTGTGCCTTCCCACTGACACCTGAATATACCTCAGTCTAATTTCATGACACTGACTCTCCCATCCTCAGTGCTGTCATGCCCACCCAACTCTAAGTGATATATGAGGGCAGGGAGTCTTGGATTCACTAGGATCTAGAATCATGCCAGAAAAACAGCAGCTATTCAAAGTGTGCCACATAAATATACTGCAATCATCTGTGCTGAAAGTCTGCCTTCTGTTTTATGAGGGCAGAGAGCCAGTAACTATTCATCAGACTACCTTTTAGTTTCAGATCTTATTCTGAAACAGAGCTTAAACTCTGACTTATAAGAGTATGCTAAAGTGTTAATACAATTAGAAAGGTCAACATTTTGAAACACCTAAATTCTCAGAAGACATCGGGGGCTGCTTTAATAAAACCAATTAGTTTTGTAAAATGGGGGATAGACAGTTCCTCAAACATAAGACTAGATATTCAAATTCATACAGTATCAATTCATATTCTAGCCCTTAATAACAAGCATTTTATTTTTTTTTTAAAGATTTTATTTATTTGAGAGTGAGAGAGGGAGAACGAGAGGGCAAGTGGCAGAGGGAGAAGCAGGCTCCCCAGTGAGCAGGGAGCCCAAAGCGGGGCTTGATCCTAGGACCCTGGGATTATGACCCAAGCTGAAGGCAGATGCTCAAGTGACTGAGCCACCCAGGCACCCCAATAACAAGCACTTTAAAAAACATTACTCTATGGGGTGCCTGGGTGGCTCAGTTGGCTAAGTGTCCAGGTCTTTGTTTGGGCTCAGGTCAGGATCCCAGGGTCCTGAGACTGAGCCCTGTGTTGGGCTTCCTGCTGAGTGGGGAGTCTGCTTCCCCTCTCTGTCCCTCTGCCCCTCCCCCACCACTCGTGCACTCTCCCTCTCCAAAATAAATAAATAAATCTTTAAAAAAACAAAACAAAACAAAACCCCAAAAAACACATTACACTATGTCTTCAATACTAAGCAGAACAGAGAGTATCTGAATACTTACCCAGTCGGCGTTTTTTAGCTCTTCCAGGTCTGTGCTGGATTCATCACTTTTTTCCATTTCTTGAATCTTCTTAAGATTCTACCAATTAAAATAAAAACATTTAGGGATAAAAATTTCATTAAGCTAGCTTCCCAAATTAAAATTTCTAACAGATACCTTCAAACAAAGTATATTGAAGCAGATAGTACAGAATCTACTTCTCTGTAGATTTCAGTCAATAGTAGACTAGAATAAATACAATATTACAGAGGGATGAACTGAGATTGTTTATTCTAATTTCCTTCTAGGCCTTGTAGCTAACTTTGTCACCGCAATAACTTGCACTCCTAAGTGGTAATGACACAGCCCTCTCCCTCAACCTCCATATTCAACCCACCATTAAATCTCAAAGATATCACTCCCTCCATATAACCTAAGCCCTCTTCTTTTCATCTCCCCTGAAGATCTCTTAATTTAAACGCTACCTAATTGTTGCCTCATTTCTGATGTGGTCTTGCCCTGGATGCTCTCCTCTCCTCACCCCTCACCCCCATGCCTGGTTTCTTTCATTTCTTAAGTAATGAAAGTTTCTGCTCTTTCTTCAGATATTAGGCTCAACAGAATCACCAATTCTTCAGGAAAGCCCTTCCTTCCCCCTCAACTAAGCCAAATCTTCCTACTGTACAATGTCATATAGCACTGTACACCTTCCTCTTTAGCCCTTATTACACTGTTATTTTACATTTGTTTGTGCCTTCCCCCTAGGTTTCATGAAACAAAAGTCTATTCTCAGTGGCTGATGTAAGCACTGGTACTTTTTATGCTCCATATATATTTGTAAAATAATTTCATGAATAAATTTCAATATATAAGATGCTTTTTATTATGATACATGTATATATTGCAAAAATTGTTAGTGCAATAAGGTTAATTACCACCTCTATCACCTCATATAATTACCTTTTTGTGTATGTGGGGAGAACCTTTCAGATCTACTCTCACCAACTTTCCAGCATGTAAGACAATATTTTTTTTCAAAGATTTATTTACTTATCTGACAGACAGAGATCACAAGAAGGGAGAGAGAGGGAGAGAGCAGGCTCCCCGTTGAGCAGAGAGCCCAATGCGGGGCTCGATCCCAGGACCCCGAGATCATGACCTGAGCCGAAGGCAGAGGCTTAACCCACTGAGCCACCCAGGCGCCCCAAGACAATATTTTTAACTATAGTCAACATGCTGTACATTAAATCTCCAGAACTTATTCATCTTACAACTGCAAGCTTGGACCCTTTTTGCTTAATTTTTAATTTTTTTATTTGAGTATAGTTGACACACAATGTTATACCTTATGAAACTGCATTAATCCAACATTTGCAATTTTAAGAAAATCTTGATAAGTAAAATGTCTATTCACCTATTGATTACCAGTTTGTGTTATACCTAATTCCTACTCACAATAAATCAACTCTAGTATATTTTTTTGTTGAGCTTATTTTCCTGAATGCATGTGGACTGAGTTTAAATGTACTGTATGAAACCTAGTTTAATTTATATGAAAATAATGAATACTTCATAGAAAACATTTCTAAACCATTTATTTTCGGCTTCTCAACGTCTGCTTGATCTTCTGCAAAATGAGAATAATACCACCTGCTCTTTTTTTGTACTTAATAATGTATAGGAGTATTAATATACAAAGAATAAAATTACTCTGAACATTTGAAGAAAATGTGTTATAAATAATGCATTATTTCTTCTCTTGCTACAAAAGAAATTAGTCAGGGGAGGAACACTTTTACTTGTTTCAGAATGTGTTTCCATGATTACCGGTATCTTCCGATTTCTGAAAGTTCATGTAAGCCACTTCATTTCAGCTGAAGACCTACACTAGCACCTACATTGTGTTGGCTAGCTGAAAGAAATCCGAAGAAATTTTGCTTTTAAGGAAAAAACCATTACCATCCTAATGTAGGTCTTTCCTAATGTGGGTTTTCTATAAAAGTGAAGCGGCATAATGTGAAATTTTGGAAAGCAGGGGAAACTGTATTTTAAAACTAAGCCAGGTTTCTTGCTTGAGATTATGTAATGAGGCACTTGGCACTCCTGAGTCATGCTACAATAACATCTTTGGATCCATGTTTCCCCACCGTTAAGAGGAAGATATTACCATCTATATCATGATGTTGTTGTATTTAAAATATAATCAGTTAAATAGCAGGACCTTGCATTGACAGCCTCTGGGGAAAGCAACTCCAAAAACGTACCGCTATATTCTCTGTACGGCCCCAGCCCCATTCCAGAGCCTTGCTCTTTTCCAGTGGTCCTGGCGGTAGCTCTTGGCTACAGCAGGGTGTGGGGAAATAATAATGACAGCTAACAAGTGCTAAGGCTTCAAGCAGCCAACATTTAGCCCCAAGCACAACCCTTGCTGTGGTTGGACTCACAACTGAGGCTAAATGACATGGCTACAGTCTCTCTGCAGGTGGGATGGAGCAGAGTGAAGCAGGGAGAAGTGACATGAGGGTCTCAGACATGAGGTAAGAAGTGTGAAAGATGAATGGTCCTGTTGGGAACCTAAGTGTCCTGATGCTGACCCCCAATGGTTTAGAAAAGTCTTAGAAAACAGCTGGATAAAGCTGTACTTTACTTTTGCTAAAATTGGTATTTATGAATTGCTATTATAAAAGAACAGAGATATTGTAACAGTGATATTAGAAAATGAACTGTAACTGGGCTTTGCAGATCATGGGCACTTAATATCTGGTACAATATTATGTCAAAATCTGAATAATAATCATTATTACTAAGTTAGGACTCTTTGCTTTTTCTTTTTTGTCTAAAGACATGTCCTGGTATGCACAGTATTTCTGATAATCAAAATACCTAATTTTTTGCTAGGGATTATTAGCAGTCATTTAAAAAAACCTCTGATGATTTAAAGCCATGGTTTTCAACTTAAGCGCACAATCTTCATCAAGTATTCATATTTTGAAATCAAGCTGAGCAGAAAGGAAACCAAAAGAAGAGGCACACACACATTTATTTTGTTCCTCTGAGGAGTCTAATCCAGGCTCTATCCCAAAAATAATTAATGACTTAAGGTATATATTATTCTTTTGACTAGAAGTGTGTTCTTTCTAGGTTTTTATAATTAAAATAGCAAAAGAAAAGAGATTTAAGGAGGTGAATTTCCTCTGGGTACCTAGTATGAAGATTCCTCAAAACGTTGAAAATAGAGCTACCCTATGACCCAGCAATCACACTACAGGGTATGTACCCCAAAGATACAAATGCAGTGATCTGAAGGGGCACGTGTACCCCAGTGTTTACAGCAGCAATGTCCACAATAGCCAAACTGTGGAAAGAGCCTAGATGTCCAACAACAGATGAATAGATAAAGAAGATGTGGTATACACACATACACACAGGAATATTATGCAGCTATCAAAACCCCTGAAATCTTGCCACTTGCAATGATGTGAATGGAACTAGAGGGTATTAAGTGAAATAAGTCAGAGAAATAAGACAGAGGATCATAAGGGAAGGGAGGGGAAAATGAAACAAGACAAAACCAGAGAGGGAGATAAACTGTAAGAGACTCTTAATCTCAGGAAACTGGAGGTTGCTGGAGTGGAGGGAGGTGAGAGGGATGGGGTGGCTGGGGGATGGACATTGGGGAGGGTATGTGCTATGGTGAGCGCTGTGAATTGTGTAAGACTGACGAATTACACACCTGTACCCCAGAGACAAATAATACTTTAAATGTTAATTTTAATTTCCAATGGTCTCTAGCTCTTCTAGGACCCAAACAACAGAAAGCAAGACAAACAGTATGGGTACAGTAGAAGATGGGTGGTCTTTGGCAAGATGAAAATATTTATCTTTTTTTCTTGATTCCTATGGCTACTATAAAGTTGATTACAGTAAGTCTCTCAACTGTTATTTCTGCTCCAGTTTCTTCCTCATTTGGTTTATCTTTTCACTCCCTCTCGGTGGGTTCCCAGTGTCTCTGCTGCGGCCTCCAAACTGAAGTATCCGTATTTCTGGGGACCTCTGGTCCAACAGTACAGCAATATGCCAGGGAGCATTTACAATGACATATAAATATGACATTTCCTGGAGTGAATTTTACTCACAGATAATGTAATGGATGCTGTGGTCAGTTGCCCAGGTCCACACCCTGCAGCCCCCTGAGGTATGAAGTTCTCTCTTTCACTGGCTGCTGGAGGTGTTGTCTGCCAAAGGGTCATAGCCTAATTCTGCTCCAGGAGCTGTGCTCAGCGCCTGGAGCAAGGAGCTGCCTTGCCACGGGTGTACCCGTCCCTGGGGTAGCCCATACCCAATCATCAGTCTGTGTGAAAGTACACAGGTCAGCTCCCTTGCCTCCATGGGGCAACCCAGAAGGGCCATCTCAACTTCTGAGCTCTGTGTGGGATTGGCTGAGGCCTGCTGTTCCGGCACCATAGTTCAGCTTTTCCTCCCTAAACAGGTGTTCCCCAAAGCAATTCCCAGTAAGACCTCCTGAATTCAAATTTTAACCCTCAGAATCCATTTCCTGCAGGAACTCAATCCACACAAGGAATGCTTTTAAAATATTATAACAGATGCAGACATACAACAAAATTTACATAGATTTTAAAGGTAAAACGCATGACCTCAAAGACCTTTTGACTTGCACTGAAGAATATATCCCTCAGTGGGCATCCGTTGTTTTGTCTAGGAACCTTTTCCCCCTTCCTTTTTTCCACTGGGGAACACAACCGTACGGTCTGAGTAGGGCTAACCCTATGCCTGGCACACCTCATAGCCTACTCACAAGGGTGATGACACAGCCTCCACCAGCCAGTGGGGCCCATTTTCCTGACCACAGTGACTGGTTCTTGAACAAGTACATGACTGAATTTTCCTCCAAGATGCTTTTGCCCCAATTATGAGAAACGACTTTCTGCTGGAGTTATTGAACTTAGAGAATGTGAGGTTTAAGCTACAGACTGTCATCTTACGTGCCTTTTAGTGAAAGCCCATCCTGAGGAGTGAGAGGAAGAAAGCCAGCCCTGATTATAGGTTTTGAGACATTTGGATTCAACTGTGCCTACCCTTAGACTTCCCATTTATGTGACCCAGTAAATCTTCCAGCCATTCTACTCATGCTAATTTGAGTGGATTTCTGTTACTTGCAACTGAAAGAGTTATGATTTAATATGTCTCCTTATCCAGAAATATGAGTTCATGCTTCTGTATCTTAGGAGTAACTCTGGTCGAATAATATGAGAAGCACATGGGCCCTTTCCCACCCAACCTTAAATTTTACTGTTCTCCAACATATCCCTGACTAAATGTAATCCAGATGGTCTCACTGCCACACATTTATGCATCTCCACTTTACCTCTGGGCTGTGATAAAATCCCTAACTCCCTGCTACTAAGAAAAACTAACCACTGTGTATAATACTAGATAGTTTAAATGAACAGTCCAAGAGTTTCATGTTTCTTTATTCTTCTGAATAAAAGTAGCAAAAACTGTGCTGACACTTCTTAGCTGTGTGACTTTATGCAAGTCATTTAACTTCTCTAATCTTCGGCTTGTTTTCCCATCTGTAAAATGCAGATACTAATAACCACTTTTTGCACTTTGTTAATATTGCATGAAATAATACAGAAGAAATATTGAATGTAGCCTGGCTCATGTTTAGCATTTAGTAATTATTAGTCATTATAAGCCAATAAATATCTGTGAGGATTTGACTATGAACACTTTTACTCTACCACAAAAACATTTTATTCTTTTACTAAATGAGACCTTTCCCTAGTCGCTTCACGAAATCAAAATCTTGACTCACAAGTAAATAAAATAGTTGAGAATCTGTGAATATTATATTGAATAAGCCTGAACAGACGTGCAACTAGAAATCTCAGGTTTTCTAGTTAGCAGAAAAAATAAATGAGTAATTTGAAAGTAAATTACATATTTTTCTAGTTTTAGTGGCAAGCTTCTGTCAATTATATTCTAGCTTCTGAATAAATTATTTTGAGTGTACAAATGTAATAACAGATGCCAACTTGTGCTTGGAATATGGTGAGAAAGTTCTAAGTGAGCACCCACATGGCAATTAACTCTCTGCATATCTGACATAACCATTCTCAAATTAGCAATTAGAAGTGCTCCATGCCAACACTTTCTCTGTTTCTGGCATCTTAAAAAATAAACAAATAAAATCTACTCTCTGAGTCACAAGTATATCAAATGCTCAAAGAATAATTTTAATTCAATTGTGTAGATTCAACAACAGCTCGCATATAAATGCCAACCCTTATAAATATAGTCATGGAGGTGTGTGGGTGGCTCAGTCAGTTAAGCATCTGCCTTCAGCTCAGGTCATGATCCCGGAGTCCTGGGATCAAACTCCACATTAGGTTTCCTGCTCAGTGGGGAGCCTGCTTCTCCCTCTCCCTCTGCCTGCCATTCCCCCTGCTTGTGCCTGCTTGCTGTCAAGTAAATAAAATCTTAAAAAATATATATATATATTTATAAATATGTTAATAACAACATTCCCATGATGACCATTTTCCTCCATACTGTTAACCACTTAAAACTATTTATCATTTATTGATATTCCTCTACGTACTTAGTACATGTTTTTAGTTAGAAACTTCTACAAGTGTAAAAAGGAATGTTTTAGTAATTCCTTAAACCTTTTTTTACTCAATATGCACTAATATGCTTTCAAAGAAATTACTATCAAATTCATTTCCCAAGTGACAAAATCACTAATACAAATGTTGCCTATAATAAATAGAATATGTATACCAACCGCAAAGATTAAGAGCCATGATGTCCTTTCTGAGATATTTTTACCACAGAGAAAAGCAAGAAAAGGGATTTTATCTATTTGCCAGCCCAAAAGTAGTATTTTGAAAATTAGGGTATAAAAACACTTCCAGGGCATTATGGCAGTTCTTCTAATAACTGGAAGCCTCCTATGTATATTAAAGAGTTAATGGATAATTACTAAAGAACATGATTTATATTTTCATCAAGTTTAAAAAATTTTTTTTTTTATTTATTTGACAAGAGAGAGATAGCAAGAGCAGGAACACAAGCAGGGGGAGTGGGAGAGGGAGAAGCAGGCTTCCCACAGAGCAGGGAGCCTGATGCTGGGCTGGATCCCAGGACCCTGGGATCAGGACCTGAGCTGAAGGCACACACTTAATGACTGAGCCACCCAGGCGCCCTATTTTCATCAAGTTTCATGGCACTTTCTTAAGGATGTAACACATTCTTCTACCTGAGGGGTATGATAGGGAGAAGATAACTCCACAAAAGGAGAGAACGTCAGCATTTTACTTAATGAAAGAATGTAAAATGTTAAGACACTTAATTGTAAGTTGATCATTTCTGTAAAACTGAATTTCTGAAGAAATTAGAAAAACTATACAGTCAACAAAATGTAGGAAATTAATTTCTAGGTTCTATGAAAGGAGTATCATTCTTACATTCCGATATTTTTGTTAACACACACAGACATACACATGCATCTACACATGCACACACATAAGCTGAGGATTTAATGACCATCTACCCCAAACAGCTGGACTCACAGTATCTCTCTATATAATCACCCTTTCAGTGCAACCACTCTGGAAAACAGCATGGAGGTTCCTCGAAAAGTTGAAAATAGAACTACCCTACGACCCAGCAATTGCACTACTGGGTATTTACCCTAAAGATACAAACGTAGTAATCCGAAGGGGCACATGCACCCGAGTGTTTATAGCAGCGATGTCCACAATAGCCAAACTATGGAAAGAACCTAGATGTCCATCAACAGATGAATGGATAAAGAAGACGTGGTATATATATACAATGGAATACTACACAGCCATCAAAAGAAATGAAATCTTGCCATTTGCGACGACGTGGATGGAACTAGAGGGTATCATGCTTAGTGAAATAAGTCAATTGGAGAAAGACAACTATCATATGATCTCCCTGATATGAGGAAGTGGAGATGCAACGTGGGGGGGTTGGGGGTAAGAAAAGAATAAATGAAACAAGCTGGGATCGGGAGGGAGACAAACCATAAGAGACTCTTAATCTCACAAAACAAACTGAGGGTTGCCAGGGGGAGGAGGGTAGGGAGAGGGTGCTGGGGTTATGGACATTGGGGAGGGTATGTGCTATGGTTAGTGCTGTGAAGTGTGTAAACCTGGCGATTCACAGACCTGTACCCCTGGGGCTAATAATACATTACATGTTTATAAAAAAATTTAAAAATTATTTTAAAAAATCACCCTTTCAGTTATTATACTCATTAAGTCTTCACACCTAAAGAAATGCAGTGATAATCATAAAATGATCATTAAAATATCACAGACAATATCTGCAAATTATATCACAAAAAGCCATTTTCTTAAGAAATACAAATGAAGGGGTGTGTGGGGGCTCAGTCAGTTACTTAACTTTCTCATATTCTCAGGTCTCATATTTGGCTCCAGTCATGATCCTAGGATCTCGAAATCCAGCCTCTCATCTTTGTAGGGCTCCGTGCTAAGCGGTGAGTCTGCTTCTCCCTCTCCTCCTGCCCCTCCCCCCACTTGTGCTGGGGCGAGCACTCTCTCTTTCAAATAAATATATAAAGTCTTTAAAAAAATACAAATCAGGGGCGCCTGGGTGGCTCAGTGGGTTAAGCCGCTGCCTTCGGCTCAGGTCATGATCTCAGGGTCCTGGGATCGAGTCCCGCATCGGGCTCTCTGCTCAGCAGGGAGCCTGCTTTCCTCTCTCTCTCTGCCTGCCTCTCTGTCTACTGTGATCTCTCTCTGTCTAATAAATAAATAAATAAATAAATCTTTAAAAAAAATACAAATCAACAAGTGGAGACCAATACTCCGTTAGAAAAAGGAGCAAAGGATATGAATTAGGTAACTGATAAATACAAATGCCTCCTAAGCAGATAAAAAGGTACCTAATCTCGTTCACTCATAATAAGGAGAAAGTAAACTAAAACTATGGAATACAAATTTTCACCTATCATTTAGAAAACACATCATGTGGGAAAACAGACAATCTTACACAATGCTAAGGAGAGTGTGAATTGGTAAAACTCTATTGAAGATAATTTCATACTTTATGAAAATTATAAATGCATACTTCCTTGGAAGTATTTATAAATTTATAAAATTGCTGGAACCAGCAATTCTAATTTTCCTACATATATGATTATGAAAAACAGCTTTAGAACTATCCATTGCAGCATTATTTGTAATAGCAAAAAATTGGAAGTAATCTAGTAATTGTCAATAAAGGGCTGATTAAATCAATCAGAGTATATCCACAGAACAGAATATTATGAAGACATAAAAGATATAAACACTATGTACAGATATGAAATGATCTCCACGATATATTATTAAATGAAAAAGGAAAGTTCAGAACAGCATAAAGAAGAAAGAAAAAATATTATATTTTTGTTAGTTATGGATAAAATATCTCTGTAAGGACGAAGAAGAAATAACAGTATATGTTGTCTATGGGACAGGGACTGTGTGGCCAGGAGGCAGAAGCAGAAGGGTACAATTTACTATTTTTGAAGAAACAGTACTCCTGGAGTGTTTGAACCTTGTAAATTTTTTTTTGTTAAAATAAAGTTAATTAAATTGAAGAATTTACAGGACAAGTAAAGATTCTTCTGCAAAATTTTAAGAAGGGAGAGTAGTGATAACAGCAAAGACACCCAGGGCAGAGAGGGTAATTTAATTACTTCTGATAAGGTAAGTGCTTTGCACACTTACTAACATTCACAAAATAATAAATCAGTCAAAAAGAGACAGACATTGACACGGGCCCTGAAAAGTTTAATAATGGATGATCTCATTAAAATGAACAAATGGCAACCTTACAAACAGACATCTGGTGGTAGTCTTTTCTTTCAAAACAGGGTATGTTCACCACTTGGAAGAACATAAGTCCATTTTAGTTGTAGGGAGGAATTTCCAGCTAACTTAAATGCTACAGTTTTATTATTGGAGGTGTTGTGAGCAGGCATGAAGAGAAAGAAAGGGAGAGAATATGAGAAAGCAGATTAAAATAGACTTCAATATGTGAATGAGACAGAGGTCTTGTGGCTTTATCTTTGTGAGTGTAGTCAAGCAGAATAAATTCGGAAGTCATGTCACATGCACTTGCCTAAATGTAACTGGATGTGGTCACTGGCAATGGTATGACACAGGTGGATCTGATTATTGGCTTCTAAGAGATGGTGGGTGGGAAATATTTGTTTTTTTTTCCAACCAATTTCAGGTAATAAAATGTGGTTATTTGATTTTTTCAAAAATATAAGAAATATTTGACGACAGTAGTCAATTCCAAAAACATTGTTTTTCCCCCTAGCAACAAGAAACTGTATAGATACGTGTGTGTGCATTTGTGTGCATGTGTGTACATAATATTCCATTTTAGGTAAAATATTTGGTAATAATCTTACCCAAGATAAACTGAGCTCAAAGATTTCACCATGAAATTTTGATTTCTTATATAGGACTAATAATAATAGGACACTTAATGAAGGGCCACAGTAGTAGTTGTTGATTATGTAGTATAAAAACACTCATATAATGTTGTGAAGATTTATAATGAGTCATGTTCATTTCCAATTCATTTCCTTGCCCTGTAATTCCAGTATCTGGTCAAATATTAAACTGGCTTCAATATAAGCATCTAAAGATCATCCTTTCATCACAGGATTTTTATTAAATTTAGGGTAAGATTTAACCATCAGAAGAATTTGAATGACAAGGTTTAAAGTAAAGTCATATATAACTAAGGATCACTTAAAACATTCAGAAAATCAAGACACTGGCATACTGCTACCATTTTTACCTTTTTTTTTTAAGAACTAGATCTCATTTTAAAAAATTTTTTATTTTGGGAGAGAGAGAGACAGAAACAGAGAGAAAGAGGCTTCGAGTTGGGAGGGGTATGGAGGGAGAGAGGGAATCTTAAACAGGTTCTACACCCATTGAGGCTCAATCTCACCACCCTGAGATCATGACCTGAGCCAAAATCAAGAGTTAACTGACTAAGGCACCCAGGTACCCCTATATTTTAATTTTTCTAAAAGTTTTTATTTTTATTTGAGTATACTTGACACACAATGCTGTATTAGTGTCAGATGTACCATTTGTAATTTGACGAGTTTATATATTACACTATGCTCACCACAAGTGTGGCTCCCATATGTGCCCTCACATCATTATTAAAATATCATTGCTATATTCCTTATTCTGTGCCCTTTAATACGCTGGTGCCTTATCCATTTTGTAACTGGAAGCTTGTATCTCTCACACACCTATACCCATTTTACCCAACTCCTCCTTCCTCCCTCCCCTCTGGCAACCATCAGTTTGTTCTCTGTATTTATAGGTCTGATTTTGCTTTTTGTTTATTCATATTTTTTTTAGATTCCACTTATGAGAGGAATCACATAGTACGTATTTCTCAGTGTGAATTATTTCACTTAGCATAATGCCTTCTAAGTCCATCTATGCTGCTGCAAATGGCAAGATGTCATCCTTTTTTATGGTTACATAATATTCTATATCTTGGCTATGGTAAATAACACTGCAATAAACATAGGGGTTCATATATTTTTTTGAATAAGTGTTTTCATTTTCTCTGGGTAAATACCCTGTAGTGGAACTACTAGATCATATGGTAATTCTATTTTTAATTTTTTGAGGAACCTCCATACTGTTTTCCACAGTAGCTGCAACAGTTTGTATTCCTGCCAACAGTGCCCAAGGGTTCCTTTTTCTCTACATCCTTCCCAACACTTGTTATTTCTTATTTTTTTTTTTATTTTAGCCATTCTGACAGGTGTGAGGTGATATCTCACTGCAGGTTTGACTTATATTTCCCTGATAATGAGTGATGCTGAGCATCTTATCTTTTTACATGTCTCCTGGCCATATCTTCTTTGGAAAAATGTCTATGCAGGCTATTTTTTAGTTGGATTATTTGGGTTTTTTGGGTGTTGAGTTGTAGAAGTTCTTTACATATTTTGGATCTTAACCCTTTATTTGATATATAATTTGCAAATCTGTTCTCCCATTCACTAGATTGCCTTTTTGTTTTACTGATGGCTTTGTCTGCTGTACAAAAAAATTTTTATTTTGATGTGGTCCCAATAGTTTATTTTTGCTTTTGTTTCCCTTAACTTAAGAAACATATCTAGAAAAATATGGCTATAGCTGATGTCAGAGAAATTACTGCCGAATACTCTAAGATTTTTATAGTTTCAAGTCTCACATTTAGGTCACTTTTTAAAAAGATTTTATTTTATTTATTTTAGAGAGTAAGAGAGTATGGAGAGAAGGGTAAAGGGAGAGGATGAGAGGGACAAGCAGACCCCTTACCCAGCACAAAGCCCAACACAGGGCTTGATTCAGAACCCTGAGATCATGACTCTAGCCAGAACCAAGAGTCAGATGCTTAACTAAATGAGCCACCTAGGTGCTCCTCACATTTAGGTCTTTAATCCATTTTTGAGGTTTTGTGTGTGTGTGTGAATGGTGTTAGAAAGTGGTCCAGTTTCATCCTTCTACATGTAGCTGTCCAGTTTTCCCTACACTATTTGTTGAAAAGACTGTCTTTTCCCCATTGTGTACATTTTCTTTCTTTGTCATAGATTAATTGACCATATAATCATGAGTTTATTTTTGGGCTCTCTATTCTATTTCATTGATCTGTGTGTCTATATTTGTGCCAGTTACCAAACTGTTTTAATTACGACAACTTTGTCGGACATCTTGAAATCTGGGATTGTGATACCTCTGACTTTGTTCTTTCTCAGGATTGCTTTTTGTTAGCTGAGGTCTTTTGTGGATCCATACAAATTTTAGGATTATTTATTCTAGTTTTGTGAAGAACACGGTGGGTATTTTGATAGGATTTCACTGAATTTGTAGATTGTCTTGGGTTATATAGCTATTTTAACAATATTAATTCTTTCTATCCATAAGCATGGAATATCTTTCCATTTATTTGTGTCTTTAGTTTCTTTCATCAGTGTTTTAGATCTTTCACCTCTTTGGTTATAAGTTTATTCCTTGGTATTCTGTTCTTTTTGGTATAATTGTAACATGTTTTTTAAATTTCTCTTTCTGCTACTTCATTATTAGTGTATAGAAACAATACCAATTTCTGGGTATTATGTATCTTGCTACTTTACTGAATTTGTTTATTACTTCTAGTAGTTTTTAGATGGAGTGTTTAGGGTTTTCTATGTATAGTATCACGTCTCCTGCAAACAGTGAAAGTTTTACTTCTTCTTTACCAATATGGATGCTTCTTATTTCTTTTTCTTGTCTGATTGTTGTAGCTAGGACTTTCCATACTATATTGAGTAGAAGTGGCAAGAACAGACATTCTTGTCTTGTTCCTGATCTCAGAGGAAAAGCTCTGTTTTTCACCACTGAGTATGGTGTTAGTTGTGGATTTTTCATATATGGTCTTAATTATGTTGAGGTATGTTCCCTGTAACCCCACTTTGTTGAAGAGTTTTTAATCACAAATGGATATTGAATCTTGTCAGATACTTTTTCTGCATCTACTGAGATGACCATATCATTTTTATCCTTAGTGTTGCTGATGTGATATATGATGTTGCAAATATTGAACCATCTTTGCATCCCTGGAATAAATCCTACTTGATCGTGGTGAATGGTGACTTCATGTAGAGTTGTATGTAGTTTGCTAGTATTTTATTGAGGACTTTTGCATCTATCTTCATCGAGAATATTGGCCCTAATTCTCTTTTTTGTGGGGTCTTTGGCTGGTTTGGGGTTTAGGGTAATGCTGGCCTTGTAGAATACATATGGAAGTTTTCTTTCCTCTTCTATCCTTTGGAATAGTTTGAAGAGAATACCTCTTCTTTATGTACTTGGCAGAATTTACCCATGAATTCATCTGGTCCTGGACTTTTATTTTTTGGTAGTTTTTTTGTTTACTGATTCAATTTCATTACTCATAATTGATCAGTTCAGATATTCTGTTTCTTCCTCAGTTTTGAAAGACTGTATGTTTCTTAGAATCTGTCCGTGTCTTCTAGGTTGTCTAGTTTGTTGGCATGTACTTTTTTGTAGTCTTCTCTTATAAATCCTTGGTATTTCTGTGGTGTCAGCTGTTACTTCTCTCTCCTTTCTGATTTTATTTACTTGGGTACTTTCACTTTTTTTTTTCATGATGAGACTGATTAAGAGTCTGCCAATTTTGTTTACTTTTTCAAAGAACCAGCTTTCAGTTTCATCTATCCTCTTCTGTTGTATTATTAAGTCTCTGTGTCACTTATTTCTGGTCTGATCTTTATTATTTCCTTTTTCTTCTACTCACCTTGGTCTTTGTTCTTTTTCTAATTCCTTTAGGTGTAAGGTTAGATTGTTTATTTGAGCTTTTTCTTGTTTCTTTAGGTAGGCCTCTATTGTTATTTACTTACCTCTTTAAACTGCTTTTGCTGTGTCTCAAAGATTTTGGACTGTTATGTTTTCATTTTCACTTCTTTCCATGTATTTTTTATTTCTTCTTTTATTGCTTCACTGACCCAGTGGTTGTTTAATATGTTATTTAGTCTCCACATGATTGTGTTTTTCTAATTTTTTTCTCGTGATATATTCCCAGTTTCATACCATTGTGGTTGGAAAAGATCCATGATTATGATTTTAATCTTCTTAAATTTATTGAGGCTCATGGGACACTTGGGTGGCTCAGTCAGTTAAGCATCCAATTCTTGATTTTGGCTCAGGTCATGATCTCAGGGTCCTGGGATCAAGCGCCATGTTGGGCTCCATGCTCAGGGAGCAGGGCATCTGCTTGAGGATTCTCTTCTTCTCCCTCTCCCCTGAGTATTGTGTGTGCTCTCCCTCTCAAGGAAATAAATAAATAAATCTTTTTAAAAAATTTATTGAGGATCATTCTGTGGCCTAATATGTGATCTATCAGGAGAATGTTCTTTGTGGACTTGAAAACAATGTGTATTCTGTTCTTTTTGAATGGAATGTTATATACATATCTTTGTCCATTTGGTCCAATGCGTTATTCAAAGACATAGTTTCCTTATTGAATTTCTGTCTGGATGACTTACCCATTAATGTAAGTAGAGTGGTAAAGTCTCCTAGCATGACCATCAATTTTCCTCTTTATGTCTGTTAATACTTGCTTTATGTATTTAGCTATTACAGCTGTGGATTTTTCATGTATGGTCTTAATTATGTATTTAGGTGTTCCAGTGTTAGGTGTGTAGATTTTACAATTACTATAAACTCTTGTTGGATTGCTTCCTTTATCATTACATGTGTGTTCCTTTTTTGTCTTATTTTGGTCTTTGTTTTAAAATCCATTTTGTCTGATATAAGTATTGCTACCCTGGCTTTTTTCACTTCCATTTGTATGGTGAGTGTTTTTCCATTCCTTCACTTTCACTTTATACAGGTCTTTAGGTCTGAGGTAAGTCTCTTGTAGGCAGCATATAGATGGATCTTGGTTTTATTTATTTTTTATCTGTTCTGCCACCTTATGTGTTTTGATTGGAGTATTTAGGGCATTTATACTTAATTATTGATATATATGTACTTATTGCCTTTTTTACATAGTTTTCTGGTTGTTTGTATAGTTCCCCTTGTTTCTTTTCTCTTTTGCTCTCTTTTTGATTGATGAGTTTCTACAGTGTTCTGTTTGGCTTTCTTTCTCTTTATTTTTTGGGTACCTACCATAGGTTTTGGATTTGTTACCATGAAGCTCATACATAACAACCTAAGGAAAGAGCAATCTATATTAATTTGATGGTTATTTATGTTCAAACACATTCTTGAAAAACAAAAAGAGAAAAAACAATCTTTTTCCCCCTTCTCTTCTCTTTTTACTCCCTTCTCCACGTTATTGTATTTTACATCTCTTTATTCATAATTTTCTCATGTCTAATCACAGCTATTTCCTTTACACTTGAAGGAGTTCCTTTAACATTTCTTTTAAGCCCTGTTTAGTGGTGATAAACTTCTTTATCTTTTGTTTGCCTGGGAAACTCTTTATTTCTTCTTCAAATCTGAATGATAACCCGGCAGTATTCTTGGTTGTAGAGGATTCCCTTCTGGCCTGAAGTTTCTGCTGAGAAATCAGTTGATAGCTTTATAGGTTTTCCCTTGCATGTAACTTTTTGTTTCTCTCTGGCTACTTTTAAGATTCTCTCTTTAACCTTTGACATTTTAATTATGCACACAGTAATTATGTGCCGTGGTGTGGCTTCCTTGGGTTCATCTTGTTTGGAACTGTGTTTCTTGGACTTGGATGTCTAGGCATAATGCTACTTTTATTTTATTTTTTAAAAGATTTTATTTATTTATTTGAGAAAGTGAGCAAGTGAGAGAGAGAGCATGAGGAGGGGTAGAGGGAGAAGACTCCCCACTGAGCAGGAAGTCTGATATGGGCCTCTTGATCCCAGGACACTGAGATCATGACCTGGGCCAAAGGCAGAAGCTAAACCAACTGAGCCACCTAGGTGCCTCTATTTTTTTTTTAAATTCTTTATTTAAATCCAATTTAGTTCACATATACCGTATTATTAGTTTCAGGAGTAGAATTCAATGATTCACCAGTTTAGGCATAATGCTAATTTAAAACAGTTGTAGCTATTTGCATTGGCACAGGAAACAAAATGTTTCCTTCCTTAGATTAGGCATTCTCCTTAGGTGCTTCCACAGGGCCCTGCATTCACTCACTGTGGCCCTCATCATGGTGTTGGAATGGCTGCTCTTATACTGTTATTTCTATTTGAGTGTAACTTCTTTGAGGACAGAAACTATGTTTATCTCATTCATTATTGTGCCCCCAATAAAAATGGAAGTAATAATGGCACTTTATGCAGGGCTCATTGCGAGAACTACATGAATTAATGCATGTATAAATCTTAAAGCAGAATCTAACACAGAGTAAGTATGGAATAAATGCTAGCTATTACTAACTACAGTGGCACCTATCACACAGGAGGCACATTAAATATCTGTTGTATACATGAATGAATTTTGCCAACTGATTCTAGTTCTGAAATTGAGTGCTTCTTTACTCAAGAGCATTTGTGACAGTTAAGTATAGCTGTTACATTCTCTCAAACTTTGACAAAACCACCCAGTACCCTCACTGTTTCTCCCAAGTTGAGGTTTATAGACACATCTTTCATATCTTCCTCACCTCCCATCTCAAGATCCATTTTTGTAAGTTTGTCATTATTTCTAAAACATTAAAAAGTAGCATTAATCCCAATTCTTTCCATCACCATAAGCAGCTAATTCATTATAATTTATTATAACAGTAATTACAGTGTACTATGATAAGTGCTAATAGCAAAAGCAGAACACTCTGTGAATGAATACAGAGAATAAAGAAATTAAATCAGAAAAACCATTTCAGAGTAGCAGACATTTGAGTTAGGTTGTAAGAATAAGTAAGCATTTTCTAAGTGAGAAAAGAGGGGAAAGAGGAAATTCAGGTAAGTAAGGAGCCCCTGGGTGCTCAGGGACTGGAAGAGAGGGTGCATATGTGAACAGTGAATGAAGAGTCTGGAAAGTAAAATCAGGGCCTGATTGTGAATGCTCCCCTATGTCACTTTCTACCTACAAGTCTAAACTTTCTACCTACAAGTACCAAGTATCCAACAAGATCTCCACATAGGGGCATAATGCTGGTGGGCAGACTGCATATGAAAAGAGAAATAACATCAAGAGGTGCTGCCATGGCCCAGGCACTGCTTTGTGCCTACAGAGGAAGGCACAAAGCAGTGAGAACAGGAAGGAGGCTCTGCATTCTGGAGACAAGTCAAGAGTGTCAGGGGACCAAGATTCAAGATAGCTGGCATGAAAGAAGATCTACGGTAGCTGAACCACAGATTCTCTAATTCATTCAACACTGATCAACTATTTACAGAGGCCCTATTATACTAGGATACAGCAGTGAATTAGAGAAAAAAGGTCTCTGCCCTTGGTGAGATAATTTTCTAGTTGGCAGACACCAATCAGTAAGAAAACTGTGATAGCTGTGAGGAAGGAAATAAACAGGATAACTGATTTTAAAGAGAAAGGCTGAGTGTGATAAATATTTAAGAGTACAGAGAGGAGACCTGAGGCTACTTTCAGCTTAGGCCTGAAGGATGCAAATAAAAGACCATAATCAAAGTGGTGAATGAAGACAGAATTTATAAGAGGAGTTTAAGATGTCAGTAAGAAATGAATTAAGCACCACACTTGAGAAGAGATCAAAGATCATTATAATCAGATAATCAGAAGGTGACACCTGTAGAAGCTGCCTCTGAAGAAATCTAAGATGGCTTAACTATATAGACATCTTATCCCTTAAAGATCAAAACGTTTGGAATATTCTCCTTTAGTTCTTGGGTTGTTTATGTATATGACACAAAAAAGCGCAAGGGGAGAGAAAGTTTCATCATGTTGAGTATACAATTTCCTAAAAAACAGAAATTATGACTTTATTTTTATTTTTTTAGAGAGAAAGAGAAAGTGCATGCACATGAGAGTGGGGGTAGGGGCAGAGGGAGGAAGAAAAAGAATCTTAAGCAGGCTCCATGCCCAGAGGGGCTCAATCTCACCACCCAGAGATCATGACCTGAGCCAAAATAAAGAGTCGGATACTTAACCAACTGAGCCACCCAGGTGCCCCCAGAAATTATGGCTTTAAAGTCTATTTTACATGCCTTCTAATATATGTTCTTATTGCAAAATATGAACATACAATGTTTCACAAATCTCAATTATTTTTACTGTTTGTTCATTTATGACTAATATTATAACAGGAATTTCTTCTTTACTGGGACTTTTTTTTACCATTCATTTTTAAATACAGAATTTTTAGTGGCTACTGACATCAATATAGTAGTAACGTCAATATTGAGTGTTATATTTCAATGTTGGCAACATTGAGTTTTCCTTTAAAATCTACAACACTGAATTGCTTTCCTACAGAATCCAACTCAAGTTTAAAATATGATATAAAACAGTATGAAATATATCATAAAATGGTAAATAAAAACTTCATAGCAAATTTTACTGGGCAAACACTTAAAATGTTTGTCTGTATATATTTTGCCTATACAATAAAACTGTTACAAAAATGAGAATGAATAAAACAAAGATTTAGTTCCATGAACTACTTTCTGCAGAAAAGTTTATGACTGGAGGAGTCTTAGCATATCTAAATGCCCTCTCCTCCCTTTCTAAAGATAAGTGGACAGAAATCTAGCAAAGGCTATGTGATGTAAGTCACATGAATAATGAGTGAAATAAAATGGTTCGCCAACCGTAAAGGGGCCTTTAAAAAATGATCACTATTAATATAAATATTGTAAATATAAATTTTAAAGTGAGTTATTTGCTTAAAAAGATTCTTCTATTAAAATACACTTTTTTGAGCAATTTTTTATTAATTATTTTTATTGACATATAATGTATTCTTTGCCCCAGGGGTACAGGTCTGTGAATCGCCAGGTTTACACACTTCACAGCACACACCATAGCACATACCCTCCCCAATGTTCATAACCCAACCATGGGTTCTCAATACCCCCCTCCCCCCAGCAACCTACTCTTTTTATACACTATACTTTTCTGATACACCAACTTTTTCCTTTTCTACTACAGTAAATAAAGTTATACCACTACTGTGAAACAATGTATTTACTGTAGAATTGGGGTACGGGGTCAAGCATGCTACACACTCTCAACCAAAAGGCAGTGATGGTTAGAGCATGCTAGGAACATATTGGAATAAAATCAACTGACTTCTGCTAATCTTAAAATTATTTTATTTCAGTCTTGACATTTCTATGATGCTCCTGTCTTTTCCCATCTCCCATCTTCATATTATTCGTACCTAAACTTAACATGATACCTTCCCCTCCTGCCACCCCTTTCCCATTTGTGTGCATGTGTAAGACAGACAGACAAGACACACACACACACACACACACACACGTATATACACACACAAACATACAAGTTCTTCTCTCCCAGCTCCAAATTTTATTCTCTGGTTCCTACAAACTTCTTTCCAATCCTACTCAGAAGCCTGTATTAATATATACATTTACATTTTCCTTCAGGAACTCTCTTCAACTTTGTTCCAATACAGTCTACTCTATGTGACTGTTCTTATAGGAAAACAGTAGTAACACATTAGAACACCTTCATGGGGATGAAGATGGAATGCTGGTATCAGAAGTGTTGAGAGTTTACTTCTATGTTAGTCCCTAATCTCTCTAAACCTCAGTTTGCCTAGCTGCAAAGTAAGAGTCACAGGATTACTCATGAGGATTAAATGGAGGAAGCAACAGAGGTCACTTTATAGCTGTAGGAATATAATACAGGAAAGCAGTAGGGATTATAGTTTGAGGAACTGATAGATAATTTCATTTAATAATAATAACCAGGGACTGAAGATCAAACACTACCTAGAGAGCAATGGAATAAAGGACATTACCATTTATGTAACTTCCTTTTTTCTAACAAAAAGCTTACATTCGAAATTGCCAAGCTAAATTCTCCACTGCCCAGCATACAAGCTCACCAGCCACATTTGCTGGTAGGGCTGGGGCGGTGGCAGGTTACTGGCAGTAGGGTACAGGCTGTGTCTTCTTTCATATAACCTGATGCACTAAATGGATTGCTTAGCCAGTCCCTCCATCTATAATTACATACAAGGATATCAAATTGCTTATGAGACACAGTAATACATACTTACTTTCAAGGATATCAAATTGCCTTTGAGACACAGTAAGAGCAGGCCTATCCAAAACTTTTCTATCATTCACAGAATAACCTTAATGGATCTCATTCATTGTTTAAGAAGGAACTCATCACATCATGAAAAGATTAGAATGAAAATGAATTTGCTTTCTAAATAAATAGATGATGAACTACAAAGGCCTGTGCTTTGTAAAGTAAGCCAAGTCTAATAAACATAATTATTATGTCATAGAACAACTATAACACTTGGGAATAGATGATGGGTTTTACTTATATTTTAATAAACTGGCCAACTGAGTATATAAGAAATTTAACATGAAGAAGTACTTTTAGTGGATGAAATCAGGATTATTAGCTACAGAGCTCAAATGTTTTGATACTAAGATTTTACCCTAATTTTATACACACACACACACACACACACACACGCACGTACAAGGCAGTGTGAAACATCACTTGATGATCAAATAATCAACTTGTTAAATCAGAGGTTATCACTTTGAAAATTCCGCTTAATATATACCAACTCAAGGTACAGAAGAAATGCTGTCTGATTCTTTTTTTTTTAAGATTTTATTTATTTATTTGACAGACAGAGATCACAATTAGGCAGAGAGGCAGGCAGAGAGAGGAAGGGAAGCAGGCTCTCTAAGCAGAGAGCCCGATGTGGGGCTCGATCCCAGGACCCAGGATCATGACCTGAGCTGAAGGCAGAGGCTTTAACCCACTGAGCCACCCAGGTGCCCTTGCTGTCTGATTCTTAAAATGTATAGGCATACCCCAGAGATACTGTGGGTTTGGTTCCAGGCCACCACAATAAAGCAAATATCAAAGTGTGAGTCACATGGATATTTTTGTTTGCCTAGTACATACAAATGTTTATACTATATTCAGTCTATTAAGTATGTAATAGCATTATATCTAGAAAGACAACAGATATACCTTGATTTAAAAATACTTTATTATTAAAAAATGCTAAATATCATCTGAACTTTCAGCAAGTCATAATCTTTTTGTTGGCAGAGGGTCCTTCCCTCACTGCTCTGGCTGCTGACTGATCAGGGTGGTGACTGCTGAAGGCTGGGGTGGCTGTGGCAATTTCTTAAAATAAGACAACACTGGAATTTGCTGCATTAAGTGATTGTTCCTTTCACAACTTCTCTGTAGTAAGTGATGTTGTTTGACAGCATTTTACCCACAGTAGAACTTTTTTCCAAGTTGGAGTCAGTCCTCTCAAACCCCACCGCTGCATTGGCAACAAAGTTTATGTAATATTCTAAGTCCTTTGTTGTCATTTCAACAATATTCACAGCATCTTCGCCAGGTATAGGTTCCATCACAAAAAACCCCACTCTCTGATATTATAATAGTGTTGTGTGGTGACATTTGGTGGCTACATTTGTGGTGAGCAAAGCATAACATGTACAGATGTCCAATCACTATGCTGTACCCCTGAAACTAATGTAACATTGTGTGCTGACTCCACTCAAATAAAATAATTTTTTATAAATCACATCCTCTGTTTATCCATAAGAAGCAATTCCTCCCCCATTAAAGTTTCATTATGGTGAGATTATAGCAATTCAGTCACATTTTCAGGGCTCCACTTCTACTTCTGGTTCTCTTGTTATTCCCACCACATCTGTAGTTACTACTTCCACTGAAGTCCTGAACCCCTCAAAGTCATCCATGACAGTTGGAATCAACTTCTTCCAAACTCCTGGCAATGTTGATGTTTTGATCTCTCCCCATGAAAGTTTTTAATGGCATTTAGAATGGGGAATCCTTCCTAGAAGGTTTTCGATTGACTCCGTCCAGAGCCATCAGAAGCACCACTATTTATTATAAATATATACTTATAAAATGTATTTCTCAAGTAATAATAAGACTTGAAAGTTAAAATTATTCCTTGATCTATAAGCTGCAGAATAGATGTTGTGTTAGGAGGCATGAAAACAACATTAATCTCATTGTACATCTTTATCAGAGCTTTTGGGTGGCCAGTCAGTACACAATAATATTTTGAAAGGAATCTTTTTTTTTTTTTTTAAATAGATCCTAACCGTGGGCTTAAAATATTTTGTCAACCATGCTGTAAACAGATGTGTTGTCATTCAGGCTTTGTTGTTCCATTTATAAAGCACAGGCAGAGCAGATTTAGAATAATTCTTACAGGCCCTAGGATTTTCACAATGGTAAATGAGCACTGGCTTCAATGGAAAGTCATCAGCTGTATGAGCAATGAACAAGAGAGTCAGCCTGTTCTTTGAAGCTTTGAAGTCAGGCACTGATTTCTCTTCTCTAGCTATGGAAGTC
>PISX010025852.1:0-25375 GCA_004024625.1 Mellivora capensis | reverse complement strand
TAGCCTCTGGAGCGATGTCCCTCCGTGGAGCAGACTTTTAAAAGTCCCGATTTAGTGCTCCGCGGCTCCGCCGCTTGCCGGGAGCCGGCCCCTCCCCCGCGGTCTATCCTCCCGTCGCTTTCGATTCACTTCTCCGCCGGTCCTACCTTTCAGAAAGTGGTCGATTTCCTGTTTCCAGAATTGCTGTTCTTCCTCTCTTAGATCTCCCGTTGGATTTGTAGGTGTTCGCAGTGGTTTGATAAGCTATCTAGCTGATCTCCTGCTACTGATGACGTCTCAGCGGCTACTTCTCCGCCATCTTGCTCCTCCTCCTCTCTCTCTTTTTTTTAAACAGGAAAAACATATTAAGCCTTACATTGCTAAAACATTGCTTTAAGTTTCAGAGAACTCTTTTTTTTAAGATTTTACTTATTTATTTGACACAGAGAGAACACAAGCAGGGGGGATGGCAGGCAGAGGGAGAGGGAGAAGCAACCTCCCTGCTAAGCAAGGAGCCCATTGTAGGACTCGCTCCCAGGACCCTGGATCATGACCTGAGCTGAAGGGAGATGCTTAATGGACTGAGGGATACCCAGGCATCCCTAAATTTCAGATAACTCTTATTGCAAAGTCATACATTTCCAGGTTATTTTTGCATACACACACACACACACACACACACACGGTTTGTATATGTGGTACATATATATGCATATACATTCTCTTTTCCATTATATGCTATACATTTTTCTTTTTCCATACATACCCACCCAGTTCTTATCTTCTGTTTGGACTCACATTTAATAACATTCTATTAGCCTGAGTAAGAAATCACAGAATTTCCGAGCAAGTATTTTCATCTTGGGCCCCTTTGATTTTCTTTCTTTGCCAGTAAATTAAATCAGACCTGTAAGAGAGCTAAGGATGATACTCCTAAAAAGTTAAGATGGAAATAGTTTAGAAAGAGATCTGCAAATAAGAAGGAATTATTTACCCAGATTTGATGTACATAATCTTTCTATAAAGCTAAATGTTTCTAAAATCTTATATTATGTCCATATCCTAATGAATTTTTTGTGTGAAATTTCACCATATTCTACAATGTAAAAATCAACCCCCCAAAATGAGACAGTCTAGGTGGCCAAGGACATAAGTTTACTATTTGGAAAAACAGTACTTGTTCTGAGTATCTGGGGAAGTCTTAGATACACTATTTCACTAAACTCCATAGGAAACGTGTCTCAACAGGTAAGGTACAAGAGATTTTCAGTTCTTATCAAGAAGAAGAAAGCAAACAATGACTTTGTGGTTAAACAACAGTTAATCATTCTGAGGCACCAACAAACTGCCTTTGAGTCATAAGGATTATTATATTACTTTCAATAAAATAAAAACAATATCTACTTCCTAAGACTGCATGGATAGTTAGTGCAAAAACACATGTAAAATATGTAGGGTAGTAGCCAACACATAGTAGATGGTCAATAAATAGTAATTATTAGTAAATAATAGCATCTATTATCAAATAATAGCACTAGTTCAGAAGCACCATAATAAAGCTTGATTTTTTTTCTGTGAAATTATGGATGAAGTTCACATAAGCAAAACTTAAATATATTGGGTTGCATCTCTTGAGAACTTCTCAAAATAGGATCACTCACTTCAGTTGGTCTTGAAGAGAGAACAGTATTTAGTTACACGAAGGAATCACAATTCAGGCAGAAAGAATTTCATGAGCAAAAGCAAAGTTGATACTAAAGGTGCTGTGCCCAGGGATCATGAAATTGTCAAAATGTTTCAGACTCAGGGCTTACATATAAAGACACAGCTGTAAGAACATTATCATGCTACACTGTAATTTATTTGCTTTGCTTTCCCTTAGCAGATTGTAATTTCACTGAGAGCAGTGATTTGTCTTAAGTATCTGAGTATCCTCTAGTGCCTTTCAGAGTAATAAGCATTTGAGGACCCAATGGAAAAAAAAATGAATAAAATGCAGCGAGGATTCTGTGGGATGCACACTTCACAGAAGACAGAAACAAGTGACATCAGAGAGGAAAACAAATCATTTCAGTGCAGGCAGATAAAATGGATATGCTTCAAGTACTATGGACTCAGAGCAAGATGTGATTATCTGTGTGGGAAGGAAGGGAAGGCTACAGGCGGCCATCGTACAACTTGGAACACTTAATGATGGGTTGGGTGATGTATATATTTGCCAGTGCACTCTCAAGGATTTGGTGGGTGAAGAAGGCAGCAGTGGGTAAAACATACCTTTTTGAGGGCAGAAAGCTGTGAAAGAAACATAAGTGACAGGAGTCCAGGCTCACAGACCCAAAACCTGCTATGCCCAATAGGCTTCTAGAACCTGACCGAAGCCACATCCTCACTTGTCTCACAGTCAAAAGCTATTATTTATTCATAAGAACAGATACATAAAGACCTTGAGACAATGTTGGAAGCCTAATTACCAGTAACTCCAAGAGAGAGCACAAAGGATGGGAGTTCCAAATTTATGAGTACATGCAGGAAGAAAATGTAAAATCCAGTGAACAATTTTGGCCTGTGTTTCCTTTCAACAATCTCACAATCGGTTCCACATGTGTAGGTTAACAGGACTTACCAACAAATCCCTCACAACATAATTAAACATGCAAACATCCTTTTCATTGTTTCAAAAATGTCAGCTGTCTCTTTCCAATACATTATAACATCCAGGGGACAGTAATTTGTATTATATACTTTTCAGGGGGGGGAGTAAAATTAATACTACGATGGTCTGCCTAGATACCTCCGCCTTCTTTCTCTCTACGGTCAATGCATTATCCACCAGCTGCTAGGAATGTTGGGCAGCTGAAGGTTCATATTGTGTGCCCTTCACTGGAAATGACCACCGGAAACATCCTCATATAAAGTTATTGCCTTGCACTGGTTTCAGACTGGCTGATGCATGAATACAAGTTCTAACTCCCTTGTCTCAATTCAGGACAATTCTCAAAGACCATTTAGCTTTAGAGGTCCACACAGAACTGTTTGAGGCCTCAATTCCCATAACACTGTGACATAGATTTTTTTCCCCTGATTTTTTTCTTTCTTACAGGTGTGTCCCCCAGGACCATTCTTCCACAAATCTTCTGGTACAACTCTCTGTCTCAGAGTTTTATGTCCAGGAAACATGATTTAAGACAGCCATTACCAAGGGTAGTTCGAGGAAGCATACTCTAATGTGGAATTTGAGAAACAGATCACTTACCAGGTAGCTGGCACTGAGCAGCCATAATTGGTAGTAAGTGGAGTATGGATAGCCTCTGGCATGTTATAACGATGCAATTGTCAAATATTCCATCAGTGGTTAAATGGAATAGGATATCAGTGGAAAGGGACAACCCGGCTGATACAGTATCTTTGCTACTAGAGAAGTATGGCAGGATAGTTCATCATAAATGCCATGAAATTAAGTGCTGCTGACTTCCACTGATTTGTAGAAGATAGGTAATGACAGGATTGGAAGGATTAATCATCAATTCAAGGCACAAAGTGGAAGACAGTGTCTCCTTGGCAACATTTATAGAAATCCTGATTATTTGTAACTGAAACACAGAGCAGAGGACTAGGTTTAGGGCTTAACTATAATTAAGGGACTACAGAAAATCTTGAATTCTCAGTCGCAGGAGATCTTCTAAACCAAGGTCAAGACCATGATAGGAAAGAAGTGGACCCACATGTGGAGATAAAGAAATCCGGTTAAGTACAGTTCTGAAACTTGAAATGCTAGATTCCTCTGAACCCACTGGGATTATAGATGTGGCCCTTCACCTTCTGGTATTAGAAGATTATTACTCCCTCCCTGCCCGAACACAACACAGAATCCTCAAATGAGACAGACACCTTATAAAATAATCTTTTTTTATGATAATCCAGCAAATAATGCGGGTTAAATCCCAATCAGCTTGGCTTTCCAGTAAAAAAAGAGAATGTGTACATCAAAGAAGCTGCAAGCAAAAAAAAAAAAAAAAAAAAGCTGCAAGCAAGACAGCATGGATAGGCTGGCAGAAACAAAGAGTCTGTTCCTCAGACTGGAATCTGAGGGTGCAACCCATAAATGTGATACGTGAGAGTTTAGCAATATGGAAGCAATCTCTTACAATAAAGCTTCAATGGTAAGAACCCCAGCATACAGAGCAAAAATCCCGGGGTAGGAGGAGGGGGAGAAAACAACCCTAGGATACAGAACTAAGATGCCTTTTGGAAGCTTAAAAAAATGATGATGATGATGTCAGAAAAGGGAAATAGAAATATTAGAACCATGTTTAATTTGTTCTGCTTCATCCATGTTAAAAAAGTAATCAGAGCATGTGAATAAGAACTGAAACATGTAAATGTGAGGACCTGAATGCCTTTTACAGTACTAGGATTTCCTGTAGTCCCCAAACAAAATAGGTTCTTGGTAAGAATTACTTGAAGGAAAGCTAAGAAAATCAAAATTAAAAGCTAATAAAGATTTTGTTTTTATTTATTTTCAACTTTGCCTCTATTTTGTATTTTCAAATATAAATTTATTTTCACATAAATCATTGGTGTCAGTAAAGCAATATTCCTTATGGAAAATGCAATAAATCATATTTTATTAAGTTTCTGGAATTAATATAACTCTATATAAAAACATGCTTAGAAGTTTAGTGTCCACTTTATTTTTTAAAAGATTAATATTGAATATAATTGGAAAATCAAAATACCATTTAATATATTTTGATTCATTGGTGTGTCTATCATTAATCTTTTTCAAACACAAGATTGTGTTTAAGTTTTATTACTTTATAAATTGTATTACAATTTTAATTTTTATATTTTTAATGGTTTTATCAGCTTTTTCTCTAGATATTTCTCACAGTTTATATTTGGAAAATCTTTGTTTATTCTGATAGACTGGAAATTTATTTTTTCTTAGGTAATATATAAGAAAAAAATGGTTATTTTATCTCAGTTTAAAGTCAAATTGTACTCAGCTTCTGTTTCTAGCCTCATGCTTATATTTTGGCATAAATATTATCTTTGATTTTTATATAAATCATATTTTAGTATTATTTAATGATTTATTATATAATTTACCTCAGCTCCTTTATGGATTTAGGCAGGTTATAAATAATAAGAGAGGAAAAAGAATCAATTACTTCTTTTCATTTCCTCTGGGTAAACATCTCTATTGCAAATACAGACAGTACCAGTTCATTATGGGGGTTTTCAACTTTATGATGGCACAAAAGTGATACACATTCAATAGAAACTGTACTTCGAATTTTGAGTTTTTATCATTCTCAGGGCTCCCGACGTTCAGTGAGATCTGCTCTTGGGACGTGGGGCAGCAGCTGCGGCTCCCTTCCCCATCAGTGAGCCATCACCAGGATAAACCACTGATACCCCGACAACTGTTCTGTACCTATACAACCCTTCTGGTTTTCACTTTCATGTTGTATTCAATGAAGTACATGAGATAGTCAACACCTTGTTATAAAACAGGCTTTGTGCTAGATGATTTTGCTCAGAGGTAGGCTACTATAAGTGTTCTGAGCACATTTAAGGCAGGCTAGGCTAACCTATGACCTTAGGTAGTTTAGGTGTATTAAATGCATCTGCAACTTGTGACATTTTCAACTTACAATGGACTTTTGGAGACCTAACCCCACTGTAAATTAAGGAAGATCTAAAATAAAATTCCAAGTTTGGACTGGTAAAATTGCATTGTGCAGCAAAGTTGGAGTCCAGAGTTGTATTCATTATGAACTCATCCTGTCTTGGTTAATGACAAGTAAGGAAAAATAATTAGTAAATACGTGACTGAAATTGACGTTTAATAATCTGAATCAGGCTTTCTCTTCTTTAAAGGTCTTTATTAAATTATACTATGTGACTATTTAGTGAGCCTATTTCTCTCTAGTGGTATCATTTCTTTACTCTTCTCTTACAGCCATGATGGTAACCTTGCCTCTGTGAGTCCGAATTCTATTTTTTTTAGCCAGTTGTACCAACTTGCATTTGCCCTCTTTACCTTAAGTACTTCAGTCTTCAGTAAAATTTTGTAGTCTCTTTATTCAAAAGGGCATGATTGCAGGAAATACAGTGTTCTAGTTATCTAGTTAAAAGAAAAAAAATAGGAGTTTCCTACAGGAAGTGTGACACTTTACCCAAGTGTTAGAAATATTGAAAAGGTGTGCTCTAGTCTAGATCTCTAGGCAAAGCTCCAAGAATGAGCTATAGATAAGGCTAACTGAAAAAACTATTAACTTCTAACACACACAGAAAGATGAAAAACAAGGCTTCAGTCTAGAGACACCTGACATAGCTTTGGTCAAGGAATCAGAAAGAAGACATAACTATTTCTCAATACCTCAAAATAAGACAGGATACTAAGCACCACTGCACAAACTGTGAGGGTCTCCACAAGGGAACTTCGGAAAAGAGACAGTTAAAGCTACAGGAACACCTCCCTCTATTTTCAATCCTTCAAATCTCGTATGAGCACCGCTTATCAACATACAGAACCCAGGTTCTCAGGGGAAGTGGAAAAAAGATGGCTGTTTTGTCCAATTTCTCCACTTCTGGACTTCACAGAACAGGGAAGCATGCAAATAAAGTGGGCCAGAAGCTATGGCCTCTTCACCACTTTCATCCCACCAAGTATAGACCTGCCCACACTGGGAGTTGTGGAGCCAACTGTTTTCTAATTGTGGTAATTATAATATAGTGTCCTGTCCTCTCTGACAATGAAGGTCCATTAAAAAAAACAGGTTTTACATAAAATTTGTGTGTGTCTATTTTTTATTTAAACTGGAGATAAACTGGTTTTAAGCTACATGTATTTGTAATGAAAGGAAAGTGGGTGGTAAGAAAAGATCATGAGTATAGAATGGAAAGTGTTCCTGCCAAGAAGAAATTCAGAAGTAAGATAAAGTTAAGTCAGAGTGTCAATAGGGAAAGGACAGTATTTTCAATAAGTGGTGCTAGGTAAGTTAGATATCTATAAAGAAAACAAATTGTATTTTGACCCCTACTCATACAAGGTATAAAAAAAATCAATCCCAGATGAATTGAAGATCTAATGTGTGACAGGCAAAACAATAAAGCTTTTTGAAGAAAATAAAGGTAAAATACCTTGAACCAGGCAAGGTTTTCTTAAATGAGGCACAAAATACCATAAAATAAATACACTGGAATATATTACAACTATGGACTTTCAATTAAAAGATGACATTAATAAAGAGGCAACCAACCGAGTGAGAGAAGATACCTGCCACACACAAATCTGAGAATTCGGGTCCAATGTGTATTTTTAAAACAAAAATTGGCAAAAAGTGGAACACTTAACAAAAAAGAATATGCAAGTTTTCGATAAACATGTGAAAAATGAGCAACTGAGGGGTGCCTCAGTGGCTCAGTTAGTTGAGTGACTGCCTTTGGCTCTGGTCATGATCCCAGGGTCCTGGGATCAAGCTGTACATCAGGGTCCCTGCTAAGCAGGGAGTCTGCTTCTCCCTCTGCCTCTCCCCCTGCTCATGCTCTGTCTCTTTCTCTTTCTCTATCTCATATGCTCACTCTTTCTCTCAAATAAATAAAAATCTTTAATAAAAAAATGAGCAACTGAGTCATCAAAGAAATACATATTAATGTTGGGTCCGTTATCAAAGGAATGAGACTGAGACAAAGTGAAAGTTATGTAAAGCTTTATTCTATGCCAAGCATTAGAGTCAGACTGACCGGCCAGGGCCACCTCCAAAGAGCAACCACCCCTTGGTCTTACAGGCTAGTTTTATAGGGCACAACCGCAGAGATCTACATATGTGGCTTTGGCTGATTGGATGTCTCCTACCTGTGTGTTTTAGTAACAGTTACCCGGAACTGATACTAGTAACTGCTGAGGCGTTTATGAAACAACAAAATGGCCTTGTTTTAGGTATGTGTTTTAGCAACGGTCACCCAGAACCGGTATCAGTAACTGCTGAGGCATTTATTAAACAACAAAATGGCGACCTAGGCAACATGGAGTCACTACGGCTAAGTAGGTCCAGGCAGGCCCTAGGAGTTTAACAGGTTTTAACATGGGATCGGCCCCAACAATTAAAACCACAATTTGATATCACTAAATATCAATTTGATAGCACTAAATAATCTTCACAAACAACAATTTGATATCACTAAATATCAATGTGATATCACTAAATAATCTTCAGAACTGTTAACACGTAAAAGAGAAAAATACAGCATTGATAGAGATATGGAGCAACAGATATTTTATAAATTACCCTTGGGACTGAAGATTGTGATAGCCACTTTAGAAAAGTGTCAGTATCTGTTAAAACTAAACCGATAAATGCTTGTGACGCACCACTGTTACTCACAGGTATCTACCTGACAGAAATATAAATGTGAACGAATATTCTACAGATACTACATTGAGTGTGGTTCTCACAAACTTAATGTTGAGAGAACGAATTCAGAAGAAAAAAGGTGTATACCCTACAATTCCATTTATATGAAGTTTCAAGACAAGTAAGACTAACCTAAATTATAAGAAATCTGGATACTGGTTCCTCTTGCAGGTGTTGGGGGGAAGTGATAGTAGCTAGAATGTAGCAAGACAGGAGGGAGAGCCAAGCTGCTGGTATTATGCTGTTTCTAAATCTGGGTACTATTTAAATGAAGGAATTCAGTTTGTAAAATTTTATAGTTATTTTAAAAATCAAGTCAGAGTGTTTTAGTGCATCCTTACACTCGTGTGCTGGAATTAAGTTATCGTGGATAGAACTGAGGCTCTGTAAGTATGGAAAGAGAGTTTCAACATCATTTCTTGGTTATAGTGATTTGAAGAAATAATAACATCTTCTTTTTAATAATTTATTTGACAGACAGAGATCACAAGTAGGCAGAGAGGCAGGCAGAGAGAGAGAGGAGGAAGCAGGCTCCCTGCCGAGTGGAGAGCCTGATGCGGGGCTTGATCCCAGGACCCTGGGATCAATGTCCCAAGCCGAAGGTAGAGGCTTTAACCCACTGAGCCACCCAGGTTGCCCCATATCTTCTTAAAATTGTTATTCAGCTATGAAAATATTCTGAATCCCAAGACCCTCAGTTGGGTTTTCTGAAATCCAAGTATAAAATTCCAAACCACGAAGGGGTGCCTCGCTGACTCAGTTGGTTAAGCATCTGCCTTCAACTCAGGTCAGGTCATGATCTTAGTGTCCTGGAATCAAGCCCTGCTTTGGGCTTCCTGATCAGTGAGGAGTGTGATTCTCCTTCTCCCACCCCCTACCTACACTCTGGGGTATGGGGGCTAAAGCCTCTTATTATGCATACTTCTAGTATCATAATGAAGTAATTTCTCAAGAATCTTAATATTGTGGAGGATGAATATCTTGAAAGATTATAAATGGAAATTGAATTCATTGTTCTATTTTAGTAAACATAAAATATTTATACAGGGTTTTATAATTCAAATTCACTTGTGACCATAAGCATTTTAACTAACTTTCTTCATAAGGTGAAAATACATATGACAATAGCCAAATAGATTAAAGAACATATATTTTAAAGTTAGATTCCAGATTTGAATAATGGGCTGTCATTTAAAATGTTACTGGGCAGAGCACTTGGGTGGCTCAGTCGGTTAAGTGTCTGCCTGTGGCTCAGGTCATGATCTAAGGGTCCTAGAATGAGCCTGTGTTGGGATCCCTGTTCAGTGGGGAGTCTGCTTCTCCTTTTCCCTCTGCCCCTCCCCATTCTTGTGCTCTCTCTCTCAAATAAGCCAATAAAATCTTCAAAAAAATTTTTATTGTTATTGAGCAAATTGTTAATTTCTCTGAATGTCAATTTTGTAATAACATGATCATGATGTCTTTCTTATTAGCTGTTTATGAAAGGAAAACATGATAATATGTTATGAAGTATTTATTCATAATGTTCCAGACATACTCTGCTAGACTCTGTTTTTAAAAAGTCATGTCTCCAACTCCCATGAAATTTAGTGTCCAAGGATAATACACATACACAGTTGCCTAGCATAAACCTAGTACCTAAAAAGATCTCCTTGTACTAGCTCTCTTCTTTTTTCCTAGCCTCTAGTCAAAAAAATCTAGTCTTCAGACTGAGGCTCCTGCCAACAGAAAAACATCAGTCTTCTGTTTCTTCCATATCACCAGAAATAGCACCTGGCTGTTAATACAACAGGCTAGACCAGGGAAAATTGAGAACAGAGATAAACTTCCCATGTAGGGCAGCAAATCCATCACACTGTAGATCGTTACCAACAAAAATCTGTCAGCTAATATAGGAAGCCAAACCAAACCAAAACTAAAGGAAAACAAGATAAAAATAAAATCAGGAAGGTCAAACATTATTCCAATCACATGAAATGAAATGCCAAAATTGTACTTTAGTCTCCATGAAGAATTAACAAAGTCCACGAACAAAAGAAAATCCTGTCTTACCATCCCAGGAAAACACAGAAACAAGACAAGGATCCATATGTGATGTATTAAAACAGGGGTCTAAGTTTCTAGAACTGTGATAAAAATCAAAGATTGGCCATCACCCAAACGAAATGGAATTCCTAGCCCTTGAACATTTCATGATTACCTGAAAAAGGCTCTTACTTTTCTTCTAGGGTACTCCATGTTACCCAGTGATGTACATCTTAGCTTTGCGTCTAGAAAAAGCTTCTGTTCTCCATTACATATAGCCTTGGACAGGATAATAAAGTTTACTAATTCTCAGGTTCATCAAAATTTCTAAGTGAATTGCCTATATGCTCATTCTCAAGACATCTGGGCAAGAAACTAGCTAAAAGTCCTGAGAACTCAAGTAGTTTTCCCAGAATTACAGAATATATATCTTGCTATCATGTGACTTGCCAAGGCCTTTGGCAACCTAGCCTAGAAGAAGTACATTAACCAGCTCTTATGGAGAATGAGATCTACTTTTCAAAGATGGGTTATCCTGGGCATTTGCCCTGGTTTCTGGGTCCTGGTAGCATGGGTCTTGCTCATAGCATAGCAGTGAGAGAGTCTGTGAGTCAAAGGACCCTTAGGTTTATGCCCAAGGGATCTAGGGAGGAAAGTCATTTGATAGCACAAATAGAAGTATAGTTTAACTTGTCTAGATGCTTTGACTGTAATATTCAGAGAATACACACACACACACACACACACACACACACTTAACAATGGCATTAGTTTGTAGGAAGATGATTCAGACATATATTTGTCTATGCCTTACTTATTTGCAGGTTCTGGTGTCCCTTTGGTAAAAAAGACAAAAGGGTGACCTTCTTTCTGATATTCCAAATAGGAATAGAGCTTCCCTGATAATCATGGTATTTATCAGCCTTTGCTTTGGAAGGACTGAGACTTCAGAAAAAGAGATGATGGACACTGATACTTCTAGGTGATGAGGGTGGTGGCCTTGGTAGCTGTGTTCATTTACGGGATGAGTAGGCAAGTTTATAGTGTTCCAGGAGTGGCATAAAACTGGGACACTTTCCCACACAGTATCCCTGAGCTGGCAGGACTATGGCTGGAGTCTGAGTAGAAAACTGGGTACTAAGTTTCTGTGGCATCTAAACAATGAAACTACTGGTAGAGGAAAATCCTTTGAATGAAGAAGCATAGGGAGAAGACAAGTCCTTTCAATGAATGTTAGCCATGTAACTTCTGCCCTCTGCCATGGATGTATTCTGATTCCAATTCCAATGTTCAATTAACCAGACTCATTGTGCAGCCCATCTTAACATGTTTCTTGGTTCCAGGATCCTGTTTCTTTTAGCCTCCTATCATAGCCTTCAGGGGTAATGAGTTCTCTGACAACAATGAACATTTTGACAACAAAACTTTGATTATGTCCTTAACTTGTGAAGTTTAGTACTTGTGCAGGGATTACATATGTGAGGTTGAGGAGATTTCTACAAAACGGATATGAGGTTAGGGAATCTGCTGACTTTTCAGTTTTACATAAAAATTTTTCTTGAAGGGAGATTTTATAGATTAAAAGATGTGAAACAGTTTCTTCACAGAACTACAGTCAGTAAAACTACGTTTCTATTGAAAGGTGACAGTTCAGTTCCCCATTTATTCCTACTGTGCACATTTTTAATTTGAATATATTAGTGAACTAAACAAGGTAAGGTTTGTTTTTCTGTAAAAGGGCAATAAAATACTATCAATACAAAGGTTACAAACACCTACTTCATACATAAAAATACAGAGATAGAAGATTATGAAATCTCTCATTCAGTCTCACCTTCTAGCATGCATATGTATTTAGTGCAATACCTCTTATCTTGGTTACATGCAGAAGTGTTCCAACCACAGTGTCAGCTGATATGAAGGTCAAGAAATGGCCTTCTCTCCTCCTCCAGGTTATACTTTTTCAGAAACAAATCTTTCTACAGAGACAGAAAAAAAGTCTAAATAAAATAGTTTTCTTACTATTGTAGTCAAACGAGCCCAGAACTTTCACAGCATAAAAGTTATTCACACATTTGCTCTCCTAAAGTGTTTCAAACATGTTTTCATTGAAACTTGTTAATGTGTTTTATTTTGTAGGAAGACTATCAGACTTGTAGTAAAAGGAATGCAGAAGACAACATTTTTATAATAAAAGAATATACTACATTAAAACTATACTAGCTTGAATTTTTACTGAAGCTATAAATCTCTAACATCTACATTTCCTATGAATTAGATAAAATTTGGTCTTTTATGGGCTGCTTTTACAGCCCTATGACCTGCACTTTGCATTGATGTTTCTTCCAACTAAACTCATAGATAAACTCACAGAGGTCTAGAACCATCTCTAGAGTTAGCAACCAGGCTTTGGAAATGCAGAGATAAAAAAAAGAGATGGTTCTAGACCTCCGTGAGTTTATCCACACAACACAAGTCAATACTAAATAAATATCAGATGAAATAATTTGTGAATAAATGAATACATGCAGTTAGAGGACACACACCTTTGTATAATCTACCTTAATTGTACATTTTAGAGTCAGGGTATTTTAGAGAAACCATTAAATGACTGTCATACCACAATACCAAAGCAGATACAAAATATTCCCAGTCATACCTTTAAATGCAGAAAATATAATTTTATTAGGAAGATTCTTTTGTGAAGTTCTCAAAATTATACCTAAGGTTCTTGCCACTTGCTTATGTTTTATAGTCATAGGGCAATGTGCCAGCTGGCTAGGAAGACCACTCCATCCTTCAGGTTCAGGCTGTGACTGAGAAGCCTGGTCCATTTGCCAAATAACAAGTCAATTAAACCTTTAATGATTGAGAAGATCTGTACAAAGGATACATCTATTTTGCAAATTAATCAACAAATGGTACCAGGCACTTAAACTGTACAAGGTAAAAGCTCAACCATTGGAACAAAAGTTCTTCTCTCACACATAAACAAGGAAATAAACAGGTTAATATAAGTTCTGTATTTCCCTCCCCTCCCCCCATGCTAGTATATGAAGTGTATCAGGCAATAACCCGGTCCAAGAAATCAGTCAACACTGAATACATAAAAAATGTACACATTTTCTCTCAGATAATCAGCTTTTATCTTTTTTTCCTTCTTCTTCTTCTTCTTTTTTAATTAGTGAGATCAAGAAGAAAAAAGATAGTGATGTATTTATCTACCTCTGGATATCCCATTAAGGTTATCCAGTTCTAGAGATACTTGGTGGCAGACGACTAGAGAGTGGGGTGAAGGGGAAAGGACTGCTTTATTTATTTCCCAGGAGTCACAAGCCACTGGATTTTCTACACTTCTAAAGGAGAGTCCAAATATTTCAGCAATGGTTTCTGGACTAAAAAAAACCTAATTGGGAAGCGGGAGGAGCTATTGAAAATGTTTTTAAACCACTGGCTATCCAATGGGAAGAAGAATTTTAGTATTAAATTATAAATTTTCAAATTATTGTTATTGATCAGAACAAGAAGTTTAATCAAGTAAATGGCAGTATATGAGATAAAGAAGTTTATGTAACTTGTGTATACACGAACCAAACTTCAGTCTACCTCTCGGAATTCTTCAGTAGGGCAACCTAATTGTTCCTTTCTTCTGAAGGAACCAAGTTTTTCTGTATCTTGTATATCATTAATTTATTAAAACCTGCTGTGTATGGATAAACACAAGCAAGAGGGAACAAATGGGTACCCATAATGTATATGTAGCTTCAGTTGGTATCAGAAGACTCATTTCTGTTCTAATACTTAACATCCAATGAATTAATAAAAAGACCTTATTTTTAAATTACTTATTTTAAACATTTATTACATGCAATAGTTGGACTGGGATTATGTCTTTTGATTTTACTGTTTCCAGTGAATTAAATGGTATTAGTTCCCCATATGTTGCTTAAAGGGGATTTAATTGAAAACATAACTATAGCAGTGCTAGGTATCCCAATTAAAATTATATTTGCTTTCTTGGCAAAAACAAACAAAACAAAAAAACAAAAAAAAAACCCAAAAACCTTCCAAGGAACAGTTTTTCAGTGTAGGTTGAAACTTGTCCACTGATTCCCTGGGACCAAGAGCAAGAGTAGGATTCCCATTCTTCAGAGGCAAGAGAAAGGATGCAGGGAGAATGGGACATTCCTAGGTACTGCAAAATCATCATGGAGAGGGTGGGAATAAAGCTACCCAAACAGCTATAAGTGGCTGCATTCCGGTCTGCCCAGTTCACCATTTGTTTCTGGCTCTATTCTTTCTGTTTTCATCACCACCTCCCCAAGCTTATTAGATTTTAATTGTGTATATTTTAATTCTGCACCTTGGAGAGATCATTTTTTTACTGAAATACAATGTGCACACTAAAAAGCTCACAAATCCCAAGTCACAGCTTGGTACATTTTTAGCAAGTCAACAAGTCCTACTGACTACCTCACCGAACAGTCACTGGTTCATTCGACAGCCTTTTGTGTGCCACCGAGGTACCTGGCCCTGTACTGAGTGTTCCAGGTAACACTAGCACGGTCAGGATGGCTTGGATTCTGGTTAAAGAGATGGACCAAAACAAACAAGTTATTACTGACACGAATAAATAAGGAATAGTCAGGGTACTGTGATAAAGATTAACAGGCAAAGCTTAATTTAAACATTTGTGGTCAGAGAAGACCAAATCTGCTCATGAAGGAGGATGAAACTAAAAGAGGAAGCATAGATGTCCTTGTCAATTCTTACCACTCACCCTACCCCTTTTCATCATTCCATGTCCGGCACAGTGGCTCCCTGCTTCTTTCTCAATTACAGACAACCCAAGCTGGGTTCTGCTTCAGGGACTTTACATGTGGTTATCCCTCTGTTAAGAATATTCCGTTTCCATAAGTGACTCTTAATCTCACAAAACAAACTGAGGGTTGCTGGGGGGAGGGGGGTCAGGAAAGGGGGGTGGGGTAATGGACATTAGGGAGGGTATGTGCTATGGTTAGTGCTGTGAAGTGTGTAAACCTGGCGATTCACAGACATGTACCCCTGGGGATAAAAATACTTTATATGTTTATAAAAAATAAAAAATTTATTAAAAAAAAAAAAGAATACTCCATTTCCAGAGATCCACATTATTCAGCTCATTCTCTTCCTTATGGTTTTTAATAAACATTGCTTACTTAGCAATAGTATATTTTATCTTGATTTATTTTCTAAAATTCCTGATGGCAAATTCCAGATTTTTGTCTTCTAACTTCTATAACATACTCCAATAAGATGGCTCCGTTACTCCACAGCTATAAATGTGGTCACGACTCGGCACAATTCACTATTGTGGGGCAAAAAGTCTGAAGTAACCTACTCTGTGATCATAAATTGTGGCTTGTAATGTTCATCAACAATGTCATCGATATGATTTTATTTTTAATATGGAAGAATTAACTAAACTTTATTGATCTGTGGTTCTTTTTATTCCACAGGAGTTTATGAAAGACGTTTGAAAGATACATCAACTCTTGGGCATCATTACATAATTGTTCTGCAAATTAACAAAACAAGATCAATAACTGATTAAAAAAAAACAACACTCTGATCACCTGAAAGAGTTAATGTTGTTTCCAAAGTATCTTTTATTTAAAACAGTTTTTAATAATGTCCTTTAAAACTGCAAAGAATATGGAAGAAAGAGTTGGCATTTGGGGGGATACAGTATTTAAACCTTGAAAAACTTTGAATTTAATTTCTTCAGAGACTAAAATTCAAAATATTTCCAAATTTTCAGTTTATAGACCATTTCTGTAAAAGGCCTAACACTCATCAGGAAAAGTCTCAAATGTGTTCTCTAATTTTATACTAAGTTATACATTCTCTCTCTTTTTTTTTTAAGATTTATTTATTTATTCACGAGAGAGTGAATGTGCGTGCATGAGCATGAATGGTGGAGGAGCAGAGGGAAGGGAAAGAGAGAGAGAGAATCCCAAGCAGACTCTCCACTGGGCCTGGAGCCACTTATGAGGCTTGATCCCTTGACCCTGAGACCATGACCTGAGCGGAAACCAAGAGGTAGGGGCTCAACCGACTAAGCCACCCAGACACCCTTAAAATGCACATTCTTAACTGAAATGAAAAACAGTTGGAGAGATTCGATAAAAATCAATACTATTTAATGGTGCATTCAGTCACTGTGGTGAATTACACCATATATGTTAAATTATTTCATCCTATTCTGAAATATTGGCCTTCATAACACAACATACTGTCATTACTGTGGGCTTGATTCTGGCTAATTATTCAGTTATATTTTGTGTTTAAAGAAAACATTCTGGAATTGGCTATTAATAGGAAAAGAAAAGAAAAAGGCGGCCTCTCTATCTTTTACTGAATTCCTGCCATGGACCCAAAATTATGATAGGCAGTTTAAATATGCAACCTTATTTAATCATGAAAAGAATAAACTCTCCTGTGTCTCCTCTCAACCTGCTCTCAATCTTTCACTTCTGATCACCTCATGTGTGGGGTTTGTCACACCACCAGGTCTCCCACACAAACTGGGTATCCTACAATTCAATTCTGATATAATTACCTGGAGTTTGTGCAGACCCCAATCAGTGAGTGCTCATTTCCATAAAACTGCTTCCCCCCAAATTCACAAACTCGCATGACAACCCTAAGTCCAGGTTGCCACCTGGACTTCTAACTGACCAACTATGAACCAGAGACCCCTGTGACCCCCCTCATTGGGTTCACCCCAAACTCAGGAAAAGTCTACTTCCTAGATCACTGGTTTATTATAACATGACACTACTCAGAAACAGCTACACAGAAGAGATGCACAGGACATGGGGTGTGGGGAGGGGAATGGAGCTTCCACACCCACTCAAAGTCTTGGCATCCTCCCAACACCTCTGCTGTTCGCCAACCCAGAAGGTCTCCAAAGCCAGGAAATTTTATGAAAGCTTCATTACATAGCCATGATCGATTAAATCATTGGCCACTGGGGATGATTTCAACCTCCAGCCCCATGGAGGTTCAGAGGTAGGGCTGTAAGTCCCAACCCTTGAATAACGAGCCCTAAGTAACAGTCTGATACATTTGTAGTCAACATGTCCCAGTTACCACCTCATGCAACAGTCACTCGTTCACTCAACAGTCATTTGAGTGCCAGCTAGGTAGCTGGCATTGTGCTGAGTCCTCAAGATAACACTAGTGTGGTAAATAAGACATCACAGTCTCTGACCTCACAGTATTTGTATTCTAGTTAGAGAGACAGACCAAAATGAGTAAACAAATTATTATGGATACCAATAAACAAACAACAGTCAGGGTATTCTCATAAAGATTAACAGGCAAGACTTAATTTAAATATTTGTGCTCCGAGAGGATACAACCTGCCTCCATAAGAATCTGAAGTTTAGGCAATGAGGGACTCCTTGTGAATTACTTTTTTCCTCCCATTACCTTTTTTTTAAAGATTTTATTTATTTATTTGACAGACAGAGATCACAAGTAGGCAGAGAGGCAGGCAGAGAGAGAGGAGGAAGCAGGCTCCCTGCTGAGCAGAGAGCCCGATGCAGGGCTCGATTCCAGGACCCTGAGATCATGACCTGAGCCGAAAGCAGAGGCCTAACCCACTGAGCCACCCAGGTGCCCCACCTCCCATTACATTTTGTAAAACAAAGACATTCACTTGGAATCAGAGTATCTGAAGTTTAAGTTGGGCTTTCCTATTTACTGACTAATGGGATTAAGCTCATGTCACTAATTTCTATAAGCTTTACTTTCTGGATCTGCAAAATAGGTATAATAATACCCTAAAGGAATGAATTAATTTAATTACATGAAAATGCTTTAAAGTGATGTAAAGTGCTTTATAATGTAAAATGTTGCTCTCTGATGAATTCAAGCTATTATACTAATGTCTACTCAACGTCTTACCATTTCCAGAAAATACATGCATATCATAAGAGGTTTCAATGCTTTAACACAAAATACAGACACACTCTGATAATTTTAGACCCTCTAAGACAGTGGGATAGGAACATAGAGTGTTTCAAGATAAGGATCTTTTTGGCATTTCTGACAGAGAAACGTAATTTTCAAAACAACAGAGAAGAAATGGTGAGATGATACTCTAAAATTTTTTTAAAATCAAATCATTAAAGCAATGGTTTTTGAAAAATAATTAACATAATAATTTAGAGGAAACCTAGTGTCATAAAAATAAGCCCTGTAAATTCAGAGACATTCATTGCAAATTAGCCCAATATCCTTTTCCTTTACGTTTTTAAGAGCAAGAACAGAATGAGTAAGACCTGTTTTAATGTCATCTTATATGATAGATGTTTACTTCAGTTTAAGTTAATTAAAAACCAACAATGAATATGTGATATTGTTTTTATGTACAAATCTATTCCTAAGTAAAATAACACAAATATAACTAGCAGAGAAGTGCAAGGTCCAGATTTCATCTCATTCTACTCTTTCCTTAATTAATTCTGGTCTGCCCAGAGTGGCTTTATTGTCCATTGGCCATGACTAGGGTACTCCCACTTCCTGGTCTTTGCATTGGTTCTTCCTTCTGTTTGGAATGATATTCCTTAAATACCCATGTGACATAATTCCTCATCTCTACCCAGCCTTTATTCGAGCACTATCTTATTAGAGAGATTCACAAGGGCTAGCCCATTTAAATTGCCACTTCCTCCTACCATATTCTCAGTTTCCCTAATACTGCTCATTTTTCCCCATCACACTTAGTGCTTTGAAATATTTTATATGACTTACTTCTTAAATTTTGTCCTGTCCAATTGGAATGTAAATTCTATTACAAAAGAAATGTTTTGTCTCTTTTGTGCATTGATCTAGCCTCAGAATCAGTGCCTTGTCTGTAACATACTAGGTGCTCAATAAATATTTTTCAGTGAATGAATCAATCATGGAGCCTTTTGTATGTTATGATTTAAGATGATACTTCCTGTTATTATTCTCTTGTCATTAACACTCCAGCTAGTGAAGATAGCTTCTTTTTCTCTGACTACAAAATATCTTTAATTAGGTTATAATAATAATAAAAGTCTGAGATACAAAATGTTCACAATTAGTAAAGGCACAGAAGAATTCAATTCTATTTAACCTGGAGTCCTGATAGCCTTCTCCCTCTGACTGCTCTAAATTAAGTATTATTATATATCAATAATTATTTCATTCTCCACTATATTTAATTCTATAAGTTAACTAGAATGTTCTGTGGGCTATATGGATATTGTTTGCTAATTAATTTCCAAATCCACTACCACCTACTGTGGCATCGTTTAAGAAAAAATTAAGTTTTTTGAAGTTTTTCTGAAGTATTTTTCCTTACTACACATCATACATAATAATGATACACTGATGGAAGAATGAAAGATAGGACTCATCTCTTTGAACAGAGGAGGGAAAATACTATGAGCTAAGATAGGAAAAAAACTTCAGTAGATGATTTTTTAAAAGAGTCTGATTATCTTAAAGACCAAAGCAAAAACTCCAGCCAGTAAAGATAGTTTTCTCCAGCAGAAATACCTCCCAGACCACTGTAGAGCTTTACAAAAAGTATTCACTAGAGGTAATGCAGTTTATTAAGGCATTTCTTTTGTCATGCTTTTTTCTTTATCTGATGAATAATTATTCTTTATTACAGAATGATGTTTCAGATTACAGAAAATTTTGGAAATTTATTTACTTTTACTTTTGTTTGGGAGTAAGTTTTATCTTTTTTATCAACAGAGTAATCCCTCTTGAGTATATCTGAAACATTTATTGATGGTTGGTGTAAGTTATACATCTTTGCTAATGAAGGCAATTAATCTATCACCACAGATGGGTTCACACTATCTTTCCTGCACAGACAGCACCTTCTTCTTTCTTGCCATATTTAAATCTTCATGACCTCATTTTTCATCCAGGATGATAATTTGTTAGCTAGTGACTGCTTTAAGAACCAATCTACCATCCACCCTCTCTATTAGGATTTATGCGAAAGTCTCCTCACTGCACAGAGGGCTGGCACATACACTATAGAGTGGTCGGAGCTACCCATCAGACGAGTGACAGCCTTGACTCCGTATCAACATTTAAGAGGAGCTGAATTAACAACCTGATTCTTTACCCTTCTGAGCATCATCAGGCTGAGGGGAAATGATTTTCCTTGCTTTGTTCATTGAACTTTCTAATTAAAGAAACTTCTCTAATCCTTGTCCTCAAACTGATGGACCTTGACTTTTCCAAGGAAAATTGCCACTGATGTCTCGAGAGATGGCCACTTTATACATTCTTTTCTCAGCTTGGTTTTATCTGTCTCTGGCAATTGCAATTCTGATCTATCAGTTCCTGTGCCCAAGTTATTAGCTGACTGAGTCCAACTCTCAGTGAAGTATATGGGGCTAAGTGGTTTTAAGTCACGGTCATTTCTTGAATGAAAAATAAAATGTGTTGAAGCACACTGAATATGTATGCCCCATGTGTACAACTTGCCAAAATCGTTCCTAGTTAATACTTCAATACATGTGAGGTTTGCCATTTCATTATCAAGCCTAAAAATGTTTAGCATTTCAATGAATGCTACCCACTAATAAGTATTGAAAATAATTAAAGTGAAAGCATTTTTAAGAAAAATGTTGAGGCTTAAAAAAAAGACTAATGAATGAAGACTTACTTATTCAATTACATAGTACACATGTGATCTTGCTTATATATTATAGAATTAAAGTAGAGATTCATGCCTAAGAGCATGGGCTCTCAACAGAGTATTTGGAATCACATTCTGGCTTTGTGACTCACTAGTTAGATGGTCATGACCAAGCTCATTAATCATCCTGTGCCTTGTTTTTCTCAAATGTCAGATGGGTATGGTGGAGGACAGCTGAAAATCGTCCACGTTCAGAGGCAGACAAGTACCCTGGAAACTACATGATTGTTCGCCCTGAGCTGTAGCGTTAACATCCAGCCCCTGCATGAGTCATACATTGAGGTAGATAAAGAATGCTTAGTGCATGTCCTCTGAGGGTGGGTCATAAAACTGAGTTGGAAATAAGAGTCTGTGAGTTTCTGCTTACATGCACAAACAGGGGATTATTCCTTGCATCCAGAAATGAGAGAAAGATATTTGGCTGGTTATAGAGAAATTTAAAAAAATATACTGTCAGACCATAAAGCCTGTTGCTCAACTTACTAAGGGAATAAAGATGTCTACTTGTTATCAACTAAAGGCAGAGACAGATGGAACAGGTTTTTAGAAATCGAGCGTTTATCAGTGATAGTAAGTGCCAGACCAGTTTACCACAAAATCACCCAGGATCCCAACAACTGATCCAGGCTGTCTGAAACACTAAAAACCTGGCTTTCCAGGTTATGAATCATATTCCCTTTCTTCTCTTTTCTATTAGTGCGAGGCACTGTTAGTGCTGTGAGTGTAGCAACCAACCACCCTATTGCTTAGGCTTATTTCTCCCAGTTTTGTTTTTTTTTTTTTTTTTGTAGTAACGTCTCTTCCAGTCATCTGAAATGGACTGGGAGCTAATGCAGGTATCGTTCATATAATGGAATCTGATTCTAAAGTTTGGGATTAGCACTTGTACTGGACTCTAGCCGTCACCATGTGAGTTACATAGGACCATAAGTACAACATCTTTAGGCCTGGTTTTCTGTGAGTAATCAACAAGTTACCCATCATCACCATGTTCTAGACACAGTTTATACACCAGGAGACACAAAATGAGAAAGACTGATGGGGCACTGCCCTCAGGGAGTCTGAATCTAATTGCAGAAGACAAATAGCAAACATGTTAAAAACAAATACAGGTTGAAACTAAACAGATCAAAAAACTCAGAAGGTGATAAATACTGTAAAGAAAATGAACATGACAAGGAGCTACAGCAGAGTTGGCGGGCACTCATTTATGGAGGACGCTTAGATGAGACCTGTGAGGCACTGTTACCAAAACCTGGACTGCGAATGTTCAAAAGCAAGCCAGACATTCAAAAACACCAGGAGAAGGGCAACTGGGCAAATTTGAAGCCACAAAGGAAAAAGAACTGAGGCTGGAAAGAGGATGGCTTACACAAAATTATCCCAGCATATACGGAGTACAGCCAATGAAGAAGGAGTCTAACGGGAGGCTGCCCAGGGAGGCAGAGTCAAGAGATAAGATGAAACACCAGTAAGGAAAAGAGTTAGCATGTCATCTGGTACAAATGGAAAGCAATATAGTAATTTTTAATAAAGATGATATTATCCTTTATTTTTTAAGTGACCAAGACCACTCTGGGCAGTAGGGGTCAAAGGGGAGAAACAAAACAATGCAGGCCCCTGAGAGGGCTGTAGCTGAGATCATTTGCAATTTTGAAATGAATTACCGTTTGAGAAATCACGATGCTGTGCTAGAGCCCTGGGAAGAAAACGGGAGGCAGGACCACCTACTGAGTGTGCTTTAGCCGACTTTAGTCAGTGAGAGGTAACAGCCACCAAAGCAAAAGCAGCAGAGACAGAGAAATGGGTGAGTTTGGAAGCTCCTAGAGTAGAGAGACAAGGAATATTTTACTATTAACAGTCAGAGGTGAAGAAGAAAGGGTCAAAGGTGGCCTTCAAGTCCTAGCTTGGGCAACGACCTATATTTCAAGGCCATCCATTGGTACCTTATACCTTATATACGATATGACAAACTGGTTTTATTGAAAGATTGTGTATGTTTGTAACACACTGAATAATCAAATGGATATGTCCAGGAGGCAGTTGGATAAATGGACCTGAACCTGCAGAGACAAGTTTATATATATAGAAAGATATCTATATATTTATCTCAAACTACATATATAAATATTATATATAAATATATTATATATAAATATATAAATATTATATATAAATATATAAATATTATATATAAATATATAAATATAAATAAAGTTCAAACTATATATATGTGTAAGTATATATATATAGATTTATCATACCATATGGTTTCACTTATAGGAGGAATTTAAGAAACAAAACAGATGAACATGTGGGAGTGGAAAAAAAGAAAGGTGGGAGAAACAAACCATAAGTGACTCCTTTTTTTTTTTTTAAGATTTTATTTATTTATTTGACAGAGAGAGATCACAAGTAGGCAGAGAGGCAGGCAGAGAGAGATGGGGGGAAGCAGGCTCCCTGCTGAGCAGAGAGCCCGATGTGGGGCTCGATCCCAGGACCCTGGGATCATGACCTGAGCCGAAGGCAGAGGCTTTACCCCACTGAGCCACCCAGGTGCCCCCATAAGTGACTCTTAATGATAGAGAACAAACTGAGGGTTGATGGAGGGAGGTGGGTGAGGATAATAGGCTAGATGGGTGATGGATATGAAGGAGGGCACTTGTTATGATGAGCAATGGATGTTGTACATAAGTGATGAATCACTGAATTCTACTCCTGAAACCAATATTGCACTGCATGCTAATTAATAAGAATTTAAATAAAAATTTGAAGGAAAAAAAAAGAAAATAAATGTCATACACTTTCTTCAACATTACCATTATGAATACAGAATTATTTATATTAAAATTTATATGGTATGTATATGTGTATATATAAATATAGTTATATTGCATATGTGTGTGTGTGTGTGTGTGTGTGTGTGTGTGTATCCCACTACCCAATCAGAGCAGATCCTGATCATGCACTGTAACAGGGTCCCAGAGGTTCTCCCCTGTTCTAAAATCACTCTTTAGAAAATTCAGTGCGAGTTCCATGAGGGTTCTTGAGATAGGTCAAGGCAGCAAAAACAGTGGTGGACAGTGGAGTGAGAACAGACACTTAGGGACTATTTAGCAACCAATAAAAGATAATTTCAGTAATTTCCTAACTTATTCATTCTTACTGGAACACATCACCCGAATGTTATTCCTGTTAATTATGTTTAGAACATCAGCATAAAAATGGCAAGCTAAGCCACAGATGTGGTTGAGACCTATTGGCATAAAAAAAGAGATTTCTCTTATGCTTTAGTACCAGTCTTCCATGGCATAGTGAATTTCTGTACCTGTTTTCCTTAGCTGCTGATGAGCAGAGGACATAGAAAGTCTCAGACCAAGCTATCATAATCAGAATGAAAAGTTGCCCTATATCGGAGCTTCAAAAGACACCATACAAGGGACAAGAATAAATTAATGTTATGAGAATTTAGTTTATCTTCAGTACAATGACTCTAACATCAAAAACACCTTAGAGATATTAATGGACACAAATGGTTAAAAAAAAAAAAAAAGCCCCAAGAAAAGTTGGATCTATGGAACCAAAGAACCAGGAAACAGGCAGCCTGGACTGAAAACTTTGAGATAGTAACTGCTCTACTCTAGCCAAATACCACAGAGAAAAACCGAAGCCCCACCTCCAACCCCATCAACAAAAACCAAGTAGAGAACCGGAACTTCCACCCCTGCCACTCTCTAACTAGACACCCCAGTGTCCCTGCTGCTGTGGTACTGAAGAGACTTTTTCCCTTCCAACCTACCAATTTCCTCCACACAGACCCACCCTGGTTACTGGAAACCACAGACTGAGCGCAGACTTTCAAGCCCACCTAGAACACAATGCTATGCCACCCTTCACAGTAGTGGTCTCAGAACAACCCTAGCAGGGCTTTCTCCACTGCTCAGCAAAAAGGAAGCCATGCCTCTCATACAGGCATCCACACCGTGAGCACTTTTCCTCCACCTCCCAAGCCCCAGTCTGGGCATATCATCAGAGGCATGGCAGGAATCCCCACCGCCACCCTTGCCTGAGTTTGTGAAGAGCTCTGCCCCCTCCCCACCCTTGTCAGTATCTGGACCTTCATCCCTACCGGGCAATAACAAGGCAACACCTTCTTCCTACCAGAGCAGCGTCAGAGGGAGCCTGTTCCAACACAATATAAATAAGG